>JAGFMF010011876.1:207247-227702 GCA_019455555.1 Galemys pyrenaicus
GAAGAAAAAGTAGGCAAAACCCTACATGACATACACATCAATGACATCTTTGGAGGTACAACACCTAAAGCACAGATAGTGAAAGAGAGGATAAACAGTTGGGACTACATCAAACTTAAAAGCTTCTGTACAGCAAAGGACACGCTAGCCAAAACAAAGCGACACCCCACCAACTGGGAGAAAATCTTTACACACAACATTACGGACAAGGGACTTACCACAATTTAAATTTCTAATTGATACAAAACGCACTGTATAACTCAAGACGTTTAAAATGCAAACATATATTCACTATGCTAAGCTCATTAATAAATTAACCTCTGCTTTCTCAAGGAGAGTTTTATTTATTTCACTTTTTATTAAATATTTTTTATTGAGTTAATAATGATTTACATCATTTTCATAACAGAAGTGTAGGATCCCTCTTTTAGGGGAGAAACAGGCAAGACAAGAGAGGTCTGCTGCCCAATATGTGGGTTAGCTCCTGGCCAGAGACTGAACTTAGGCTGTAGCAGTGATAGCCCTAAGACTTAACTCCTAGGCCACCATGGATGCCCTTGTTTAAATCTTTTTAATGTAGAGTTTTTAAAGTATTTTCCTTGCAAAATACCTAATTAACATTGTGGTCATGTCTGTGAATTCCAGTAGCCTTCTTTTAATATAAGAATTTTTCAACCCCAAAGACTATCTATATTAGTTTGCTAGGACTGCCATAATAGTACTACTACCACTTTTTGCCTTAAGCAACAGAAATTAAGTGTCTCATTGTTCTAGAGGTTAAAATCCAAGATGAAGATGTTAGAGTGAACAACCAATTCTCAAGGTTGTGATGCAGAATCTACTTCACAATTTTCCCTGGTATCCATTTGGTTTGCTGGTTGAAATTAAAAAATAATAATTTTTTAAAAGATTTATTTATGCATATAAGAACTGGGGTATAGACCAGACATGCAGCAAGTGAGAAGATTCACCAGAGATGGAGTGAGGAGCAGAATAGGTGGATCTAATGAAATACACTGCTGAGGGGAGCAGTGGATGAGACAGGAGAGGTCTGCTGTGCCATGTGCATTAACTCCATGGATGGTGTTTGAACTCATGCTGCAGTTGCTGGTAATTGCTTGATAGTGTGAGACTTTAACCCTTGAGCCATCAGGAAGGCCCAAATTTCCCCTTTTAATAAGGACACCAGTCATATTAGATTAGGGGTCCACCCTACTCCAGTATTACTGCATCTTAACTAATTGTATCTGTAATGACCCTATTTACAAATAAAGTCATACTGTTAGGAACTGAGGGTTAGGGTTCCAACATATAAATTTGGAGAGGGAGACACAATTCAGTGTCAACATACCTTCTAATACCTAGTCAAGGTGAACCAAGAAGTCTGTTTCCCTGGCAGATTTCAGGTACTTCTTTCTACCTATAGAGTACCCTAACTTTGCCCCTTAGACTCTCCCACCTTTCTCCAGCAGGCTGTGCCCTAAGGGACTGTTGTCACTTTAGTGGTGCACTCTGTCCTTATGTAGTAGCATATCAGCCTTTAACTAGCTGACACTTTGATGAGTTAATTAACTCTCTTAATTAATTTAATTCTTTAAGCCTCAGTGTCCTCATCTCTAGAATGGGATAATTACATTCTCTGTCTCCCTGAGTTGCCAGAGAATTAAATGGAATAGAGCATGTAAAGCTTTTCAGGACAGTCTTTGGTGCTGTGCATGTTCAGAAGATATTGGTTGTCATTCTTCTCAGCAGAGCCAAGGAGATGTGGGGCTGTCAGAGAGGTCCTGGGCCAGCATTTCTCTCTGCCTATTTGCTGTGAGAACCACGCATTTTATCTCTTGAGGCTAAATATTTATCTACAGGCTAAACATATTTGGAAAAAATATCTTTAATTTCATTTCATGTAGTTAAAAAATTATTAAAGAGGGAAAATTAGGTGATACAAACTAACACTTCTTTAAGTAGGGTATCACCATTGGAGAACTGCAAAATTGTACAGGCTTCTGTAGGATAAAGAAAAGAACAGGAAGTGAAAAATAGAAAATATCTGATAGGCTGGGGTCAACAAGGAAATAACTATAGAACCCAGAGCTGACTTGGCATTTAGGGACTGGCCAACTGTGTAGACTCAATTTCTGGTCAAGTGGAACATATACAAGAACCCAAAAATTATCGAAGTTTTAGTTTGCTGATATGGCATCTGGGCAGAAGTGGCTCCATCGTGGGCCCAGAAAGTTATGTGAGTAAGGTCACTTTGTAATCCTGTGAGGAGCAGGGAGTACAGCTCATGGTTCTGTTTTCAGTTGGCTCATCTGGACTTCCTTCTCCCAGAGAACCTGAAAGACAAGGCTGACAGGGACCAGTATGAGCTGCTCTGCAGGGACAACACCCGGAAGTCAGTGGAAGACTACAAGGAGTGCTACCTGGCCCAGGTCCCCTCCCATGCCGTTGTGGCCCGAAGTGTGGGTGGCAAGGAAGACTGGATTTGGGAGCTTCTCAAGTATGCCCAGGTATCTCCACCTGCCATGCTCCCTTCCTGTGTTCAAGGTTCCAGGAGAGGGCAATTAGGCCTGATATCCAGGGTGTCCTGCTTCGATTTTGGGGCTTTTCTTGCATGTCCTTCTTGCCATTCACAGAAGTTCTTGTGTATTCAGGACATAGCAGGAACCATACCATATATCATCAGCTTCACTGACAAGCCACTCAGTCTATATGTGTTAGACAACAGAAACCTTAAAGTTGTCTGGCATCACTGACTCCATGGGCAAAATACTGTCTGCAAAAGCTACTTGTGGACCCATTTTGTTCTTTTCAGCTCTAACAGAGTCTTTGGGATGTAACACTGTTGCCTTTTCTCCATGAAGAGTCCCCTGTTACCCTACTGGCATGGGAGTGTGCCCTTTTGACTTCTTTTTGTGGCAGGTGCCTACCTGGCTTAGAGCATTTTCTCTGTGCCACATAGGCAGTGTCTCTCCCAGTCTCATTCATCACCTTGTCCCATCTCTGTCGATGTGCTCTGCTCAGCCCAGGAGATTAAGAGATGAACTAGACATAAACTTGCACTTGAGTTGCTCACAGATAAAAGTGGAAGATACAATGAGTACAGTGAGATAATCACCAGATGAGATGGCACATCCTTGAGGACAGATTGTGTACACTGTAGAGGGTAGAGGGACTGACTTGCAGGGTGGGAAGATTCCTGGGCCTCAGAAAGTAAGCTGTACACAGACCCATGGAAGTGTGGGGTTTGCCAGAAGCAGCAGGTGACATTTCCCATAGTACCACAGCAAAAGCCAGCAGCAGACAGACACTGGGAGGAGCATGTGGATAGGTACTGCCATAAGCTATAGTTAAGAAGGACATTGGACCACTCACTAGGAGTCATAGGCAAAGGGCCCTTGGTTTTCTCAGAGACCATAGAGGGAAGGGGACTCTTGAAGTCCGTCAGTGGCAGGCTGAAATAGATGAGTGCAGGACTCTTGATGTCCAGCCTTTATGGCAGGGAACTAGATCAGCTGCCACTCCAGGGTGAAGACCATTGGAGCCACTCAGAGCCATCAGAAAGCCAGGAATGAGGCAACCTTCACTGCCTGCCCATAGTAACAGGGCCCTAGAGAGGGCCAGCTGGCCAACACACATTGACTCCTCTCCTTCATTTAGCTCTGGGGGAAGGAGGGAGCCCACCCCTAGCAGTTTCCTTGAGGCTAAGTCCAACAGACTGGGATTTGGGTTTTTTCTCTCATTTTCTTTATTTATATATATTTGACATCAATTGTGGTCCCCATGAATTTCCCACCACCATTTCACCAGTGACTGGGATTTGAATGAGAACTTCCATTGAGGGCGGACAGAGACTGGGGAACTCTGTGAGCACCCTGTGGCCACTGTCTTCTTGGGAGCTCATATTTTTCTCCCTTTCAGTTTTCCTTGTCTAGTTTGGGGTTTGTTTTCCCTTCACCTCTCTAGCCAGTCTCCTTCCCTCATTGTTTCTTTGATTGTTTGAATAGGAAAATTTTGGAAAAGACAATTCAACAGAATTCCAGCTCTTTGACTCACCTCATGGGGAGGACCTCCTGTTTACAGATGCCACCTGTGGGTTTTTAAGAGTTCCACCTATTATGGATGCCAAGCTGTACCTGGGAAATGAGCGTTTTGCTGCCACTCAGTACTTAATGAGAGGTCAGTAAGGTCCTTTGAGGGCATGGTGCAATGTAGGAGCCACAGGGGCTGCTCTGATGCTCAAGCCTTACTTCACCCAACCTTCACTGGCTCGTGGAGTCCAGGGGTATGCTCACTGCATTGGGTTAATGAGGGGATTTCTGTTGAACTGGGGAAAAGGCCTAAATTAGCTTCAGAGTGCAGACAAGTTGAAATAACGATGGTTCTAGCTCTTCTGTATTATTAACCAGGGCCATTCCGCCCTGCCACCTGACAGGGAATAGCCCACCTTAAACCAAAGCAGGAACATAGCCTCCACCACCATCAGAAGCACAAGTCAAATTTCAGGTTTTATTACAGTTCCTGCCTTCTTCTAAGTTCCTATGGCTCACTTGTTTCTTCTTTCTCTCTTTATTTCCCCTACAGTTAGTCAGCCAACCATTTCTAAAGACCTGCCACCATGTTAGATGTGGACTCTGGGGGTATGGGTTAGAGCAAGAACAAAATACATGGATTTCTAACTGGGGAACACTCCCTGGATGGCAGAACTCAATTCTGGAAGACAAAACCCCAGAAGGTCCTGAGCTGTGCCAGGGAGGCAAGGTCAGGAGAGAGGATTATTGCTCTGCTTTCCTGTCCTGAGAACTAGGTCCCCCATTTCCTCTGGAGCACCATAGGCAGGAATGAGGACAGAAGCGGGAGCGAGACACAACAACTCTGCTGCGGTCAGTCACTGCAGCATTGGGAGCCATTCTGCAGCCAGTGGCACTAACCCCCTAGACTCATCTCAGGGCTTCCTTTGAATGTCTAGATGTGGGAGACCCCCAGAGGGTACGGTGGTGCGCGGTGGGCCAGCACGAGAAGGCCAAGTGTGATGAGTGGAGCACCGTTAGCGGCGGGATCTTACAGTGCTCTTCACAAGAGACCACCGAGGACTGCATTGCCACCATCAAGGTAAGTCGGGCCCCTCCTCCTCACAGGTTTTTCACACTCAGACACCAGACCTTTCTGCCTCCTCCCCAGACATCTTACTGTCACTCTCAAGGCTGAGACATACCTGTTGTGTGCATCCCTCACCCTCCAAATCCCCACCCCACCCCACCCCCTACCACTATTCTCCATGGAACCTTCCAATTCAGTCTGGGCAGCAACACAGAGCCAGCCCCAGGCCCAGGCACCCTAGGGGCTCCACGCTGCACTCAGTGGAGCTCTGATGGGCATCCTGCCTCGGGGATGCAGGCAGTGGGGTGACAGCCCAGAGTGTGGTCAGGGACCCTGTGAATTGTGCGAGCAAATCGACTTCTAAGCCTTTCAATCCTACTTTTAATTTTTTTCTGGTGATAAAAATATTACATGCTGGAATAGTCATGAAAAATGAAGTCATTAGCAACTTCAGATCATTATCTCATAATTTCTGAGTTATGAAGTTGTGTTTTATTAACTTTCTTTTTTAAAAAAAGATTTATTTATTTATGCATACAAGAACTGGGTTGTAGGCCAAGTAGGGAGGGTGAAAGGATTCACCAGAGGCAGAGTGGGGAGCAGAACAGGCAGATCCGCTGAAATACACTGCTGAGGGGAGCAGCGGGTGAGACAATAGAGGTCTGCCTTGCCATGTGGGTCATCTCCCTGGCTGGGGGTTGAACTTGCACTGCAGTGGCTGTGGATAGCTTCATAGTGCTGTGACTTAATCCCTTACAAGACCAGTTAGACCCATATTATTAACTTTCATTTCTATGAGCAGACAAAATTTTTGTGTGGTAAGTTTATATATATATATATATATAATATGAAAAAAAATGTTAGCTGTTGTTATCATTTAAAGTCTTGAGCATGATTAGCACCCTTTCTTAGATAGTGAAATGTTTATTTTAAATGTTTTTAATGGCTGCATAATGCTCCACCAAGTATAGTCACACATTGCTTAAATATGAGGTTACATTCTGAGAAATGTGCTAGGGGACTTCATCATTGTGCAAATGCCATAAAGTGTCAGAAATTGTATAACCTACTACACAACTAGGTTATATAGGCATCACTGTTGTATATGTGGTCTACAATGCCCAGAATGCTGTTAAAATTGATGCATGAGTATATTTCTGTTGCAATTTATTTAACCAATTTCTACATGTCTACATTTGGTTTATTTACAAGTCCTTTGCTATTATAAATAATATGGATTGAAGATTTTTATCATAGAACTGTCATTTAAAAAATAGTTATTTACTTATGCATACAAGGACTGGGGTACAGGCCAGAAGCATGGGGGGTGAAAGGGTTAACCAGAGACAGAGTAGGGAGCAAAACAGGCACATTGACTGAGATACATTGCTGAGGGAACAGCAGATGAGGCAGGAGAGGTCTGCCTTGCCATTTGGGTCACCTCCCTGGCTGGGGATCAGACTCATGCTGCAGTGACTGCAGTTGCTTCATAGTGTGGTGCTTAACCCGTTGTTCCACCAGGGAGGACCCAACTGTCAGTACTTCTGAGTATATAGCAACCCCCTTATCCATGTTTTTTCTTTCTGCTATTTCAGTTAACTGCATTCAATAACAGTTTGAAAAATATTACATACAACAAGGTATTTTTGAGAGAGAACTCACATTCATATAAATTGTATTATAGTATATCATTACAGATACATTTATGGGGCAAAAGTTTGGGGAATCCATGAGTTTGGGGGACATGTGACATGAAATAAAAAAAATGGAAACCTCTAAGGTTCATAAGAACAGGATACTCAGTTATGGTGCTGTTGATTTATTTCTTCAGAAAGGAGAAGCTGATGCCATGAGCTTGGATGGAGGCTACATTTACATAGCGGGCAAGTGTGGCCTGGTGCCTGTCCTGGCAGAAAAATATAGTAAGTGGAGGAAGCGCCTCTTGGGGTTATGGATATAGAAAGATGAAGACATACTTTAGTTCACTGTTGAGACAGTAACTGTTGTTGCCATGTAGGTAGCTAGTAGACAACATACAACTGTCCCCTTCCCCAAAGTCCAGGACCAATTAAGATTATAGGTGCAGGAATTTGGGAGAATGGGACCAAAATAATTTCTTTATTACTGAAATGGTGACATGGTGTAGCAGCAGGAAGGGCATCACAGGAGCAAGGTTTGGGATGGTTCTGGGCAGACAGGTCAAGGAAGGGAGTCTTGGAGCCCTCAGTGGCTTTTCATGTTTTTATTCATAGAGGTGGCCAGGTACATGGCAGAAATGGGGGCTGGGAGGCCGGGAGGCTGGCAGGCCTCCCAGCCTCTGGTGCATATTACCCTCTCGGCTGCTTTGCTGCTCTCACTGCTGCTCGTTGGTGCTTTCGCTGTTGGTCGGTCCTGTTGGCCCTGGCGTTCTCATGATGCCACTCATTTAAGCCCATGTCCAACTCAGGTGCACCCACTTGCACATACCCACCCTGGAATGCTCGCAGCACCAAAGGTGTCCATCATCACAGTGGTGGGAGGGTGGAAAGACCTGATTTCTCTAACCCTACACATGGTCAATAGCCTTGGTCACATGGCTTGCCAAACTGTCCTTGAGTTAGAGTTGCCCACTAATTCAGGAGAGTTAGGTCTTTAACTTAGCCCAGGGCAAACAGCAGAGGAAAACACATTTTTAATAACTGAGAAGCTCTAAACTACCCCACTACTCTCTTCATTAAAGAAAGAAGGACCTGGACCATGTGTGCCCTCGTCCTTTCATCCAGTTTACTAGTAAGTGTTCCAAAATTAACTCTTGCCAGCTGTGCTGAAAGGTTGAAGGGGCAGGGGGAAGGGGTAGCGGGGAGGGCACATGGAAAAACAAAGCCAGGGAAAATAGGATTTCACCAGTACCATTTGTTAACTACTTCATCTGCTAGGCAATAAAAAAGAAACTATATATTATTCTTCAGGGCAAACAGTTCTGGGAATAGTAATATTTCATTTTTAAAAAAATATTCATAAATATTTTTAAATTTTATTTATAAATGCATAAATGCATATAAGAAGTGGGGTACAGGCTAGAGGTGGGGGATGAGAGAATTCACCAGAGACAGAGTGGGGAACAGAACTGGCAGATTGACTAAAATACACTGCTGAGGGGAGCAGCAGGTGAGACAGGAGATGTCTACCTCACTGTAGGGTCTGAGAAAAGTTTCAAGCTTTTCCACCCTCCCGCCATTGGTGTAATGATGGACACCTGTGGTGCTGCGCATGTGCATAGGCGGGCATACGCAAGTGGGCACACCTGAGTTTGGACACGGGCTTATATGGGTGACGTCATGAGGATGCCAGTACCAATCAGCAGCAGCAAGTACCAATGCAAGCAGCAGCAGTAGCAAAGCAGCCAAGAGAGTGAGATGCGCCGGGGGCTGAGAGGCCTGCCATCCTCTTGGCCCCCCAGCACCCATGTCTGCCATGTACCTGGCCACCTCTGACAATAAAAAGCATAAAAGCCACCGAGGGCTCCAGGACTCCTTCCTTTACCCCCGTATACTGGAACCATCCAGAACCTGCCCAGAGTGCCTCCTTCCTGGCGCTACGGACTCACCATGTGGGTCTCCTCCCTGACTGGGGAGCGAACTTGTACTGCAGTATCTGTGGATGCTTCATAGTGCAGTGCTTAATTCCTTGCACTACCAGGAAGGCCCAATAGTAGTATTTCTATTTTACAGATGTAGAAAGGAAAGCTTAGAAAAATTAAATGATGTGTCCAAGATAAGATAAACACAGCATCAAGGTCTTTCTTACTTCATGGACAGGCTTTTACCCTCTAAGGTAGCCACACTATGATTGCTTACTGGGGAAGGAATGCCAGGATGATTTGAATCACACAGCTAATGCAAAAGGATCTTTGTCAAGATCTCCGCTGTTCTCTCCCCTTTTCCCTTTTAAGGACCTCTTATTTTCTTTCTCAGCTTCAGCCTGAGTATTAGAGAGATTCTAGGATGGAAACTAATGTTCAAATGGCAAGGAGCAAGAGGAGAGGAGGTAACATGGAACTATAGATTCCAGCTCATTTACAACCAATGACAAACTGCTTCATTGGTGTTTCTATTTATTTCTTTTTGGCATTTGAGATTGAAAGCTCATGACTTTGGATTAGTAATATGAAAGTTTAATGCTATGTGTCTTGAATGTTAGTATTTTTCTTTTTAGAGCAAAATGATGGCAATGAGCAGCTTGGGCCTCAGTGTGTGGATACAAACATAGAAGGTGAGCAGAAGCAGTTATTTTGGGTCTCAAAGGTAAAGACCTGTCATTGGAGAGAAGGTAAGTCTTAAAAACAAACAAGAATTACCTACATTGGAAAAAAGCCACAGTTAATTATTAAGTAGAAAATTTGTCCAGAAATTATAATAATAATTAGTATTTGTAGGGTGCTTTAGAGTAGACAGAAAACTCCTGCTTGCACTGTCCCTGTTTATTCTTCTCAGCAGTCACCCCAGGTTATGTAGTTAGGGACTTAGTGACTTGCACATGCAATCAGGACATGACTGTCCAAGGGCACGAGTAAAGGTGGGGTGACTAGAAACCTGACCAACCACATTGTTCCCTGTCACATGCTGCCTGACCATCTCTACAAGAAGGTCAAGGCCAGCATGGGGGCAGGAATCCATTTCTAACATTTCTGGGGCAAGAGGAGACCCACAGATGCAGCTAATAAGGAGGAAGAAAATGAAATCAAACCTCTAGCTTTTCACAGGTCGAGTTTTAGTAGCAGGGGATTTGACTTCATCCATATACTAGGACACCAGGTGAAAAGTTCTCCATCTTGTGTCTCCACATAGACAGAGAGGATGTGCACTGTCCCCGAAGCACCAAAGTTTAGGCATTAGTTATGCAGAAATTCTCTAGCTAGGCTTGTACCTCCACCAGTTGCATTAGCATCACCTGAGAACTTGTCACAATGAAAATCCTTAGGTCTCATACTAGATCTACTGAGTCAAAAGCTTTGGGGGTCAGGCCTAGCTATCTTTGTTTTAAGAAACCTTCCTCCTGATTATGATGCACATTAAGGTGTGAAAACCACAGTGATAGAGGATCCTGAGATGAAAACAGGTGTCCACTTGGGTTTGGAGTTTCCTGTGAGTTGGGAAAGCCAGTAGAGGTAAGGCTTGGGGCATAGTAAAAACACGTCATGACTTTTTTGACAACTCAATACAGTGATTTCTACAGATAAATTGTTTCCAATAGGGGCAAATGGGTCACAACATAAATACCCACAAGTAGGGGGATTATAAAATACAGTGGGATATAATTTAGAATCAACCCATAAATATAATGTGATAGCTATAGCTATTTCTACTATTCAAAAAGGTGTCCACAATCTATCACTGAGGAAGAGTAAAGCAACTCACAGAAAAGATTGTATAGCAGAATTCTGTTGGCAATAATATGAAGTATGCACTTAAATATTACCAGTATATGCATATAGATGTATTTGGAGAGCAGTCGTTAGTCTGTTGGGCCTGGTACCTAATAATGGTAGTAATTGGGAGGATCTTCCTCTAGTAAGGTGAGGGACTGACACTATTCCTCCCTCCCCTGCGAGAGTGGCAGGGAGGTGCTAGCAACAGCAGCTTTAGAATATATTTCTGGAGGATCCTAGAGGTATTGAAGTTGCATTTTCATGTCTCTGTTGCAAGGCTCTTACTCCGTGGCAGTGGTGAAGAAATCAGATGCTGATCTCACCTGGAACTCTCTTCGAGGCAAGAAATCCTGCCACCCTGCCGTTGGCACCTCTGCAGGATGGAACATCCCCATGGGTTTAATATACAATGAAACAGGGTCCTGTAAGTTTGGTAAGTGTGTCCTTGGACCCATGCCCGTGAAGTGGAGGAATTCAATTCAATGAATGGCATAAGTGGGTGTGAGGGCCAATTGCTGCATGGTGCAGGCAGTCTTTATGTCCCTCTACATGTCCTCCCTGCTCTCCTCAGCCCCTTCTTTCCAGGTAGAATGAATTGGTTCAAAGAGCAGCTCTCATAGAAAGACCTAATTCTCAATGTTGTGTAACTGGCTCTGGAAACAAGCATGGGGTTTGCAAAGCAAGAGTGTGATATATGTCAGAGTGTATGTGTGTGTGTGCACATGCATGTGTGTGTTGTTTTCCCATATAAATCAAATAGACTGCTTTCTTAATTGAAAACCTAATACCAGTAAGTATCTTATTTTTCACTTTTGTTATCACTCTCTTAGATTTCCATATTAATGATTTTAGCAATTTTCTTGCCAATATCTTAAAGACTTTTGTTTCCTTGCTTTCCCCAGAGATCTGACCAATCCTAGCTTTACATGAACCCCATTACCTGCTCTATTTGCCTTCTGCACCTGAGCTGTACCTGAACATGCCTAAAGAATGTCACAGGGAAGAGCAGAACTTTCCACTGGGAATTCTCCATTTCTGGCTTCAGTGGGCCCCCAGCACTCTTAAGTACACCCACTTTCTCTGGTCTACATCCCCACACTTCCCAATAATTATCCTAATATCCTAGTTGTCTACATACCTCCATCTCACAACTCTGTGCCACCTTTTCTCAGATCTTGTCTGCACCTGTAGGAGACAAATGAAGCCATCAGAAAGTTTCCTCTTCAACATCCCTGCACCGAAGCCTTGGGCCTCCAGAGCGCTGCATCTGCTCCACAGCCCAGCAATCCCTACCAGCACATGAGCTCAGGTCCCTCTCATCTCCCCTTTTCAGTGCCTCCTACCCTAAGTTGCTACTTCTCTCTCTGGTATATCAAATTCCTTACAACTTATAAAAGCATCCAGTGTCTTCCATCATTGCAAGTCCTCTCTCCCAACATTCCCCTCCTGCCGTCTCTTCTCCTCCCATTTATACCAGACTTAGAAGTGTGATCTGAACCACCCACCTCCCACTTACCACTCCTCTCCCTCCCTGCCCTCTGGTTTGGTCACCCGGGGAGGATTCAGGTCAAGGCTGTTGGTGACCTCCTCATTATTCAATTGGAAGGACGGCTGTGGTCTGCTCCTCCGTGACCTCTCAGGAGCATTTCTTCAAATCGCCTTATAACATTATCTCTGAAAATGCACTGGCTTGGTTTGCTCCTACCCATACAAAGTCTCCCCATTCCAACCTGCTTAATAAATGTTTGAGTTGCTTAAAGTAGCTCTAAACTCAATCCCTAAGCATTCATACCTATGCCTAAAGCCTCAATAAATGTTTAAAGTAATATTAAACACACAAAGCTAGGCATTATTGAAAGCACTAGATAAATGTTTGCTGCTATCATTATTTTTAATTTGTCTCTGTGTTGATTACAATCAAGTTTTTTATCCCTAGCACAGATCTTTCCTTGACCTCCAGATCTGTGTGTGTGTGTGTGTATATATGTATGTATGTATGTATTTATGTATGTATGTATGTATGCATACTTGTACATTTGAAACCACCTTTTGACATTATCTAGTGGCTTATTTCCAAAGCACAATAAGCTCAACCTGTTCAAAATGGCAGCATCATCTTTGCTAAGCCTGGACCTGCAAGAGCTGCCTAGCTTGTGGAAGTGCCCACAGTTCATTTATTTGCTCCATCTGGATATTGGGCCGTGATCCTTGACACATCCATCCTTCACCAATGGTATAAGTGCTCATCCCCCACTGCCTCCCCTGTGTGTTAAACTCCTCCTAGCCTCCCCCCACTGCTGTAGCCCACTGCCTTCATCCCACATCTGCTCCGGGTTCCATCTACCCTCCTGCCAGCATGATCTTTGCAAAGTACAAATATGACTCTGTGCTAGAGCAAGGTAGCACACCACCACTGTCAAAAATCCCTTCACAGGATTCCCCAAATCTCCAAGGATAAAGAACAAAATCTAGACAGAAGTGTGAAAGGTCACATGTGATCTGGACCCTGTCTCCTTTCCACTTACTCTTACTCTGGGTGTTCCAGCACAAGGGCCTCCATTAAGCCATCTGAACATTTGCCCTCCACCCCTCACCCTCACCCTAGGCTTTTATAAATGCTGCTTCTGGCCTTGAAAGCTCTTTCCCCTTGTCTTTCATTTGGGTAATTTCTATTCCTTCTTCATCTCTCTACTTAAGGTCTCTCCCTGACTCCCAGGTGAACCAGATTCCTTTATTGAGGTCTTGTGGAACCGTATTTTTCCCTGGTGTGTGGGAAAAGTGGTAAGGGGAAAAGGGGAACAACACAAATTCCTTGGTGTGTTACTTAAGTTATGATTGTCACACCATGGACTTAGATTTCAGGAGGTCAGGGACTGTATGATTTCCTCACAAGGGTGCCCAGGAGCCTGTGTATAGGTGGGTGGGCCTCTCAGACCACTTCCCAAACTCAGAGTCATGCTCGAAGACCTTGGAAGGAAGGGCTGGGGCAGCAGAGAATGTATGCATTTGTCCACTCTATTGTTGAACCAGTGTCTGCCACCCTCATCACTGCCATGTCCGGGCCAGGGTGGGCTTCTTTGAGCTCACATATCCTTCTTCCAACCTCAGCCAGCCTCCCTTTACCTTGCTCTAGCTACAGCTTTTCTCTTTATTCTATTGGTTATTTCTTCTAATATTGTAGTACTAAATACCAACATATGTCTTCATATCATTAAGGCAATTCTGGCTTTCTTGCTAACACAGGCAGAAAAGTTTACCCCCTTTTGTCCTGCACAGATGAATTCTTCAGTGAAAGCTGTGCACCCGGGTCTGATCCAGAGTCCAGCCTCTGTGCTCTGTGCAGTGGCGGTAGCGATCCAGCCTTCAAGTGTGTCCCCAATAGCCATGAGAAATACTACGGCTCCAGTGGGGCACTCAGGTGAGCCCTCTCAGGGCACTGCCTTTCTCTCTAGAACCAACCTAGTTGTCCTTTCAACTTTTCCATCATCCCAGCAGTGCGTGTTACATTGTGTGGAGCCAGAATTAAGGAACATAATTACAAATTCTGTGTCCTGAGGCCTGCAATTCAGTTCTTTTCTGGAACATTATCTTGCAGCCCCAACTGATGTCAGGCACCTGGGGGGAGGCAATAATGATAGTTCTACTTTTGCTTCTTTTTTTTGTGTGATTGTGGACAAGTCACAGAACCTGTTGGGGTCCCAGTTTAAAATCAAAGAAGGAACACTGGATATATACCTGGTTGATGAGTACATTTTAAAAATAGCTATTCCTGGGCCCCTCCATTCAAGAAATATTTATTGAGCACCAATTATGTGGCAGATGTTGATCTAGACACAGGGGTTACAGCAGCAACAATACACACACACACACAGAACCTGTATCTTCTTGCTTCATGGGGACAGGAAGACAATAAAGACCTAAAAATAGGATAATAACTTCCCAACTGTGATGAGTGCTATGGAGAAACCAAGGAGGGGTGACATGACAGTGAAATCAGGTAGGGTAAGATTTTGAAAAGGGTGGCAGGAGAGACCTTGGCAAGCATAGGGGCCATGTGAACTAAGGTTTAAACAATGAGAGAGAATCAGACCTGAGAACATATGGATTAGAGGTAATCCAGGAAGTAGAATTAGGACGAAGGCAGGGGCAGGGATAAAACAGGCCATGTTTAAGGCCAGAGAAGGCCAGGAAAGAGCATGGAGGGATGGGTCAGATGTGTGAAGAGGCTAGAACATCAGACATTGGTCATATCTGGATGTCCTATTAGCTGGGCTAAGGAGGTTTACAGTCTTAATTCCAACTTTGATGGGCATCTCAGGACACCATGAGGCAGTGGGGTATGTCGTGTGAGTTAGGGATATGTGCCTGTGTGTGGAGAATGTGTGAGCTTCCAGAAAGGCTTTTTTAACTTGGAACACTGACAGACTATGTCCTGCTGTCTTTGAAGTCTCTTTCATAAACCACACATACATTACATATTTTCACAGATCTTAGTCCAACAAGACATGCTGAATGTTAAGCCCAAACTAAAATGGTTTAATTCTTCTTTTACAATAGAAGGTACACTGGTATTAAGGCTGACAGTCCCGTTTTGGTACTATTAAAATGATGCCACAGAGGACCTAGAATCATCAGGTTCTGTTCCAAACCACAACGTCCCCTTTTTCCAACATGAAAATGAACACACAGAGAACAATCTTAGCTTCAAATATCTCATTCTCCCCATCACTACTGTCTGCCTTTTCTCTTCTCTTCTTTTTTTTAAAGATTTATTTACTTATGTATACAAGCACTAGGGTACAGGCCAGAGGTTTGGTGAGGTGAAAGGATCCACCAGAGACAGAGTGGGAAACAGGACAGATGAAATCAAGCACACTGACGAGGGGAGCAGCAGGTGAAGCAGGAGAGGTCTGCTGCACCATGCGGGCCACCTCCCCGGCCCTCATCAGGGATCAAACTTGTGTCGCAGTGGCTGCAGTTTGCCTCATTGTGTGTTGCTTAACCCATTGCGCCACCAGGGAGGCCCTTCTTTTTTTTTTTTAAGATTGATTTATTTATGCATACAAGAACTGTGATACAAGCCAGAGGCATGGGGGGGCGGGGGGGTAAGAGGATTCACCAGAGACAGAATGGGGAACAGAACAGAAGTACACTGCTGAGGGGAGCAGCAGGCGAGGCAGGAGAGGTCTGCTGTGCTATGTGTGTCCCCTCCCTGGCCTGGGATCAAACTCATTCTGCAGTGACTGCGGATGTTTCATAGTGCAGTTCTTAACCCCATGTGCCACCAGGGAGTCCCCTCTGTCTGCCTTTTCATTCCCTCTAGTTTCCAGCTCCAATATAGTCTTTCATCCATATCATGTTAGCTCTCCTGGCAAAAGGTAACCAGAATTCACCTTATCACCCATTTCTACTTATACCACCTGGATTCAAACCACCATTATCTCTCCCCAGACTGTTATGATAGTCCCTATCTGGTCTCCTTGCCATGAGCACAGTAGCTAGAATGATTCTGTTCAAACATAACTGAGAACATCAGACATCTCCGCTCAAAGTCCTCCATTGATTTCCCATATCACTCAGAGAAAAAGTCAGTGTCCTCCTGTGACCTTCAGGGCACTTCATAAATCATCTGCTGTTTTCCCCATTGCTATCTCTGCCCCAGTTCTCCTGGTAGCCCAGCAGTTCCTGGAAGACATTGACACACTCCTGCCACAGGGCTTTTGCACTTGCCCTCACCCCCATCTGGACTGTTCTGCTCATATCATTGTACATGGTTTCCTCATTTCCTTTAGCACTTTGCAGGAAAGTCTGTTCTTTTACTCCATCTATAATTCCACATTCGTACTCCCTTCGTTTCTCTGTTTTCTTTAGCATACCATACATTTTAACTACTTATCTTGTCTCTTTTTTTTTTTTTTTTTTCAGTAAAATGAATGAAGGCTCCTGTGATGCACATGAGCCAACTTAAGCCAAGGAGGATGTTTTAACAGTTGTTTTGAGAGCCACTGCCTTGTAAAAGCTGAGACTTGGACCTCAGGACTGGTCAAAATATTTTAAGATGGAGTCCTCCTTGGTGACTCAGGGGATTAAGTCTCAGCACTATGAAGCTATTCACAACCACTGCAGCTTGAGTTCAATCTGTGGCCAGGGAGGTGACCCAGATGGTGCAGCAGACCTCTCCTGTCTTGCCTGCTACTCCTCTCAGCTGTATATTTCAGTAGATCCACCTGTTCTGCTCCCCACTCTGTCTCTGGTGAATCCTCTCACCTTCCCTGCACCGCTGTCCTATACCCCAGCCCTTTTATGAATAAATACATAAATCTTTTTTAAAATATATATATATATATTTTAAGATGGGATAAACTTCATGACATCCAGTTAAATTAGAATTCCAGATAAACAGCAAATGAATGTTCAGTGTAGAGGATACATATGCTTCTCTGTTTCTGTCTCTGCAGATCTGCCTCATTTTACTCTTAAGGTGATTTTCTCTGTTTTCCAATTTCCATAGAGGAAATTGTAGCCACTGGTAGAGAATTGTTACAGCTCCTCAGTTATAAAGGAGTTGTCAAACAAAGACCATAATGTATTAGTCCCAATCTCCAGGAAATGAGATTGTCAGCCTAGCTGGGTGAGAACTTCATGCCTACACAATTCACACAGTGTAATGGTGTTGTAAAGTTTCTTTCAGCTGCCTCCACTGTGACCAAGTGGATTGAGAGCAATGGTGGAGGTGGAGGAGTCAGTTCTCAGAATAGAGGCCATGCTTAGGAGATCAAGATAGTCATGAATTTTTAAATAAAATTATAGAATGACAATTTTGTTTTCCTAGATATAAAAATCACATTATAATGCTACTGAATGTTGTGATTAATACATGTGGGTACATGGATACATTACATTTGGTTTATCATAAAGATGACATTTCATTGGAGAAAGGGTAGCTTGAGATATCAAGTGAAATGAATACAGAAAATTGGCACCTGACTCTGGTGACCCTGGAGGAGGCTCATTTAATAGTCCCATAAGCTGACTGCAGGGTCAGGGAGGGTGGTGTATAGGGTGCTCATGGTAAGTGTATGATTACTTTTAGGGGTTGAGATGAATGAGATGGTGGGATCCATATTGAGGCCACTGTAGGATCAGGGCAGGGCTTATTGTGTTTTTTAAAAGAAAAGATCTATAAATGCTGATGAAAAGAAAGAAACAAACAGGGAAAGCATCCAGTTATTTAAGATAAATAGTGAAAAGTGCCTGAATGTAGACAGGGAGGAATACAGAGCCTTGGAGAATCCTATTGTGGGAGGGAGATGCCCTTATGTATTTGTACTTTGAGGGCAGGAGAACAATGGAGACTTGGGCAGCAGATCTGGTAGAAAGAAGCTGAAAGACCATGCATGGTTTCTGCATTTCCTCTAGGAAGCAGGAACACACGTTAGAGTGTGTGAATATTGGGGAGGTTTGTGAACAGACAGAGGTTTGCAAAAAGTGGGAAAGCATTATTTTAAAATGTTTTATTTTAATTTTTAGCAGAAAAGCAAGACTTTTTTTAATCAGATAAGAATAATAAATGTTTTCTGAACAGAGGGGTCCTGAGTAAATAGCCTAAAATTTTTTTTATTAAGGTAACATTGTTTTACAAACCTGTATCTGACTTAAGAAAATTGGTTCACACCTCCTCATAGGCATGTTTCCATGCCACACCCACCCTCAAAGCACCAGAGTTGTCAACCATAATTGGATAACTACCAAAGAGGGTAGTTTGTCTCCCTCTTTCGTAGTTGTCCCCCATTGATCCCCTTTCTCCTTTATTCCTACCCCCTCTCCCTCTGGGAACCTCAATTCTTCAGTCATGTTTTCATGTTGTTTTTGGTTTAGTTTTGTCAGTTCCTTTGTTTTGGTTCTTTATATTCTACAAAACTACCTATTATTTGTCTTTCTCCTGACTTATTTCACTTAGCAGTATCCACTCCAGTTCCTTCCAGGCTGTCACAAATGACAAGAGTTTACCTTTTTAGATAGCAGAATACTATTTTACTGCCTATATATACACACCACATCTTCCTAATCTGCTCTGTTCTTGGGAACTTAGGCTGTTTCTATGACTTGGCTATTGTAAAGAGTGCTGCAATAAACATAGGAGTGTATCTATACTTTCAAATTAGTGTTTAGCATTCTTGAGGTAGATACCTAAGAATGGAATTGTTGAATCATATGGTAGGTCCATTTTTAATATTTTGAGGAAACGCCATACTATTTTTCTTAGACTGGATTGTCAACATTCCCACCAACAGTGTACAAGTGTTTCTTAGGAAAACATTTTGAAACTGTGACCGAAAAGGAAGTGTCTCACCCAGATTCCTGGCAATGCCAGTGACACCTAAGCCTGCCTTTTCACCTGCTGGGAGTAAAAAAGCTCTGCTTCTGGACAAACTGATATCCTATTCCCCAAAAGAAACTCAAGCCTTCAAGGTTAAATTAGAATGAAGAGCATAAGATGCTGGTTAAAGAAGAGATGTATTGAAAAGCAACAAAAACAAGAGACAGAGCTCCAGGGAGAGCTCCTTAAACAAAGAAGCTTCTCTCAAGTGCCAGGGCTGAAGGTTTTAGTACTGGAAAAAGAAGACAAAAGAATTGAACTTTATTGGCTGAGAAAGCAAATGGAAACTCCATTTGTCTATCTTGTTGACAGTTGTGAGACCAATCAGCTACAGCTTGGTGGTCGTGCAGGGCTCAATGCATCTCATGGGTGAGTAGCTCTTGGAGGCTGTTTGAACGGTTTCAGTCTCAAGGTCTATACGACTTGGCTCGGTAATGCACAGACTGAGGGGAAAATAGTAAAAAACAAAAACAAAAAACACTATGGACCAACGAAATGTATGGTAGCTGGTGCCTGTGCCTAAAGTCTTCTGATTTGTTTAACTTCTTGTTTACCAGCCCAGCGAAAACAATGGGGATAGTAAAGTTCTATCTTTGAGTCCTGACACCCTTCTTGTGTCAAAGTCATGACCCTATGGAGCAGGGAAATGGCCTTCTCAGTGGTGGTTCTACATCTGACTACAAATTAGAATCTTCTGAATGCTATGTTAAAACACAGATCATTTGGCTTCAAGTCCAGAAGTTTCTGATTTAGTAGGTGGGGGGTCAGACCCCAAAATTCATCTTTGAAAATTTTCCAACTGATGCTGTTGCTGCTGGTCCTAGCCCAGAGATTGAGAACCAAAGGCAGGAATGCTCAGCTTGAAGTTAATGATAAGGAAGTCTCTAGTCACCTCACAGCAGAAGTACAGACATACTTGAAGCAGATGATCATGCTCATTCAGGCCTAGAAGTTGCAGGTGAAGGTGTAAAGAAAGAAACAGGGCAAGGTTGCTAAGAAAACTTGGGTGGGAGTAATTGATACTAGATGGTATAGAAGCACCTGGAAAGAGGAGAAATAAAACTAGAGAGGTACTCCTGGAAGTTGATAATTAAAATAAATTTCCAACTGACTGAAATAGTACTAATTTTTCATGTACTTAACATTCCTAATAAAAAATACACCTTAAGCACAGAGAAGTCTTTTTAGAGGATTAATGCAAATAAATGTCCGGTAATACACATTAAATTGTTAAGACCGATTAGACATGTGAAAGTGATTCAACTCTTTCATGGTCATAAATTGCATCTGATATCAGTTTTGTTCCAACAAGAATCATTCCTGAATGTCTTTGTTAATAGGTGAGCATAAGAATCCCCTGTAGAGAGAAAATTTAATTAAAACAATCAATCAGTTTAGTAAAGTAGTGGTTTAGTAAAGTAGTTCAACAATCAATCAGTTTAGTAAAGTAACAATTTAGTAAAGTAGTTCAAAAAAAATGAAGAAAAGTCAGTAGCCTTCCTATATACAAACAACCAATCCGAAGAAGAAGAAATCAAGAAAAATATACCCTTTACAATTGAAACCAA
>JAGFMF010011876.1:229153-244163 GCA_019455555.1 Galemys pyrenaicus
ATAAGCTCAATGAATTGGGCAATTATAACCAAAAGTAAACAAAAAACCTGAACAAGACCAAAAAGCCGGGATAAACCAAAGGGACCATGGGAGGGGGAAGGGGGAGGGGAGAGGGCAAAGACTGGGATGAGGGCAGAGGGTGCACATGGGACTGAGGTGATGGTGCACGGGTGAAATGGTTGTGGGTACTCCCTGGGAACTACAAATGATGTTAAATATAATTAATTAAAAAAAAAAGAATCTCCTGTAGAGAAACTGATCAGTATTTAATACAAGAAACAAACCATGGTTGTCTAACAACAGAAATGAAATAAGCCAAATCCTTTATTGAGTACATTTCCTTCTAATCTTGGGGACAGCTGAACCTTAGCAGTTGTGTGGGGGGAACTGGTCTGCTACAGATGATCTGAATGGTGTGGTGGGAGCAGTGGGAGCCTCATGTTCCATCTCAGCATTTCTGCCTCCTGCTCCTGCGACTCCTCCTTTCTGACTTGAGCCTCACTGTGCAGGTGTCTGGTTGAGAAGGGAGACGTGGCCTTTGTGAAGCACTGGGCAGTCCTGCAGAACACCAACGGTATGTGCCTGTGCTTTGCTTCCCTCCCTCAGAAAACGTGAAAACGTGAGGTCACTCCTCTGCTGGGCAAGCAGGGAAGTCTATTAACCCTATCAGACTCCAGTGACTTAGTTCTTGACCTTTTTTATTTAGGAAATGACAAAGTCCTTCATTTCTGATCAAATTTGAGAAGGTTGGTCTTGAACACAATAGAGGAACACACAGAGGTCAGAATGAGCACTCTGGCTTGTTCAATACTTAGGCTTTCTTTATATATTCTGGGACAAGTTTTGTTGGCTACATGTAATGCGAATATCTTGTCCCTTTCTGAAAAGCCTTTCCTTTTTGCTTTCTTAATGATATATCTTGATGAACAGATATTCTTATTTCTTTTATTTTCAAGATTTATTTATGCATACAAGAACTAGAGTATAGACCAGAGGTACAGGGCAAGAGAGGGTTCACCAGAGAAAAAGTGGGGAACAGAACAGGAAGTTCTACTGAAATACACTTCCGAGGGGATCAGTGGATGAGACAGGCGAGGTCTGCTGCACCATGTGTGTCACCTCCCTGGCCAGGGGTCGAACTTGTACTGCAGTGGCTGCAGGTAGCTTCACAGTGCTGTGTCTTAACTGCGCCACCAGGGAGGCCCCCATTCTTATTTCTAATGAAGTTCAATTTATTAATGTTTTCCCTTCAATTTAAGTTCTTTTTCAGGCTTGTTTGAGAAATTTTTATCTTTTACAGGACCAAAAAAATCATTAACCAGAATGGTTATGAATTTATTACTATGAAAATTTCTCTTCTGTTTTGTTTTACAAGCTATACTGTCTTCTTTCTCTGTGTTTCTTTCCCTAGGAAGGAACACTGAATGGTGGGCTAAGGATCTGAAGCAGGAAGACTTTGAGCTGTTGTGCCTTGATGGCACCAGGAAACCTGTCACTGAGGCTCAGAGCTGCCACCTGGCCGTGGTCCCAAACCATGCGGTGGTCTCAAGGAAAGATAAGGCAGAATTTGTTCGCAGAATGCTCTTCAACCAGCAGGTATGGGCAGCAGGGACTCCTGTCCATCCCACCCACCAATTGAGGTTTAGTTCCCTTATGGAGCTACACAGACACCTCCCAGCTTCATCCAGGCCCCTCAGGGCCCCACCTCAAACTCTCCCTCCTTGGCTATGGACCTTGATTCCCACAGCGGCACCTCTGGGGAAAGCAGAAAACTAGTGGCTATGTTCACTTCTCACTCTGGGGCTGACTAGTATTTCTTTTTCTTTTTGATTTATATATGCATACAAGAACTAGGGTGTAGGCCAGAGGTACAGGGGTGAAAGGACTTACCAGAGATGAGAGGGGAACAGAACAGGCGGATCCACTGAGATACACTGCCTAGGGGAGCAGCGGGTAAGACAGAAGAGGTCCTCTGTGCCATGTGGGTTAGTGCCCTGGCTAGGGATTGAGACCCTAACCCCTAGGCCACCAGGGAGGTCCTGCCTAGTATTTCTAAGTGAACTGTAAAACCCTAACATGTGGGCATCTGAAGTGCCTCCTGTGACTCACTGATCTCTGAGCAGAGTCATGGTACTGTTTGAGCTTGTTCTGTCATAGAAATAGGGGGTAGGCTCAGTGTTCTTCACACTAGGCTAAGCTAGATGTAAGAAAAGCAGTACCTGGTGTGGATCCCAGTGCACTTCTGAACCAGGAGATGCTAAGCATGAAAGTTAAAGAGCCAACATTCAGGCAACATATGGCTTCTACAGGTGACCCACAAAGGCTGGCCTTGTGGAGTAGTGGGCTGCCTAAATCGAGTGATCTTAAGGAAAACCCAAAGGCACCTTTTCTTTTTGCACTAGCATGCCCTATGCTTGGCAGCATCCCAAACAAGCACATCTTAGCATTTACTGCCCTCACAGCCACCAGAGTTGGCAAAACAAGAGGCTCTTGGTTATGAACTGAGCAGCCCTCATGATAACAAGGGAAGTGGATAGATAAAGGAAGAGTGGAGAGGAGAATGAGGAGGTGGAAATGGCCAGATGCTTGGAGTAGATTCAGAAGAGGCAAGGTAGCAAGGGCCCCAGGCAGCAGGAAGACATGCAAATATGGCCAGAAAGTTGAAAACATTCAGCAATGACTGGTGGTTTGGTGAGATAATGGCCAATTCAAACTCTTTCTGAAGTTTGAGCTTGAGCTCAAGAGAAAGCTCAAACAGTGGAGTTTTTCTATTTAGCAATTATTTTATGTACATCATCTCATGATTTAGTTTTTTTTTTTTCATTTACAATGAATAAACTGAGATTCACTGACCTTAGGAAAGAACTTTTCTAAAGTCACATGACAAGGAAAAGTTGGAGTCAGGATCTGAACCCAGAGGCCATGTTTTTTTGGGTTTTTTAATTTCTATATGTATTTTTACAGTTTGCTTTCTCTTCTCAGGTGTAGTCTCCTTTAAATTACCACAGTTAGTCACCCGTGAACCATCACTCTAGTCTCTTGAGCAATTTCTGCCCATTTTAATCTCTCTCCCTCACCCTCCCCTGCTGAATGTCTCTGATTTATAGTCACTCACTAGTGTTCTTTTTTTTCTCCCTGACCCCTATTTGGTTCCCCTATATTCCTCCTATAAGTGAAACCATCCAATAAATTTTTTTCCTTCTGACTCTTTTTCTTGTTAATTGTATATATACTTTACTTCATTCTTCCTTTTTGTACAATGTATGTTTTCTCCTCTCAGGTATAGTCCCCATAGAGTCCCTACCACCAATTCTTCATGCATCATCACTATAGTTTTTGTGCTCTTCCCTCTCCTGTTTTAATCCTTCTCCCTTCCCGTTTCCTGCAGAATGTCTCTGATTTATAGTTGCCTGTTAATTTTGTTTTTAAATTTATTATAATTACCTTTTTCCTGATCCCTTATGTGTTTCCTCTATATTCCTCCTATAAATGAAACCATCTGGTATTTTTCTTTTTCTTTCTGGCTTATTTTACTGAGCATGATCCCTTCCATCTCCATTCATCTTGCTGTGAATGGCATGAGTTTTGTCTTCTTTGATTGCTGAGTAATACTTCATTGTGTATATATACACATCTTCTTGATCCAGTCTCTATTTTGGGGAATTTACCCATTTACCTATTGCAAATAG
This sequence comes from Galemys pyrenaicus, assembly GCA_019455555.1. NCBI lineage: Eukaryota > Metazoa > Chordata > Mammalia > Eulipotyphla > Talpidae > Galemys > Galemys pyrenaicus. Next base: position 232,843 of record JAGFMF010011876.1, read on the forward strand.
TGCTGCAATAAACACAGGGGTGCAGGTATCCTTTAGAATTAAGGTTTTTGTGTCCTTTGGGTAGATTCTTAGGAGTGGAATTGCTGGATCACATGATAGCTCCATTTTTAGTAGTTTGAGGAACCTCCACACAGCTTTCCATGGTGGCTGGACCAGTCTGCATTCCCACTAGCAGTGTTGGAGAGCTCCTTTTCCTCCACATCCTCACCAACACTTGTTTCCTGTTTTTTTAAGAGGTGCCAGTTTCACTGGTGTAAGCACATTTCAATGGTGTGGTTTTGATTTGCATTTCCCTAATTACAGGTGATATTGAGCATCTTTTCATATACCTATTGGGTCCTTTGTGTTTCTTCTTTGGAGAAGTATCTTTTTTAACTCTTCTGTCCACTTTTTGACTGGATTGTTTGTGTTTGTTGAGTCTCATCAGCTCTTTGTAGATCTTTGTTATCAGTCCCTTATCAGTAGTATTGAGTGCAAAAATTTTCTCCCAATCAGCAGGGTGTCTCTTTGTTTTGGGTAATGTCTCTTTGCTGCACAGAAGCTTTTTAGTTTGATGTAATCACAGCTGTTCATCTTTTCCTTCACTTTCTTTGCTTTGGGGGAATATATTGTGTGTGTATACACACACACACACACACTATATGTATACATTGTATGGTTTCAGGTATTTTTTTTAATTTATATGTACAAGAACTGGGGTACAGGCTAGAGGTGTGGGGTGAAAGGATGCACCAGAGACAGAGTGGGGCACAGAACAGGCAGATTGACTGAAATACACTGCTGAGGGGAGAGACAGGCAAGAAAGAAAAGGTCTGCTGAGCCATGTGTGTCACCTCCCTGGCCGGGCATCGAACTCATAGTGCAGTGTCTGTGGATAGCTTCATAGTGCTGAGACTTAACCCCTTGCACCACCAGGGAAACCCTGGTTCCAGGTCTTATGTCGAATTCTTTTATCCATTGTGAGTTGGGTTTGTGCAGGTTGTGAAGTAGTAGTCTAGATTCATTCTTTTGCATGTAGCAGTCCAGTTTTCCCAGCATTATTTATTGAGCACACTGTCTTCCTTGACTTATCTCACTGAGCATAATCCCCTCCAGCTCCATCCATGTTGCTGCAAATGGCATGCATTCATCTTTTTTGATTTCTGAATAGTATTCCATTGTGTGTATATGCCACATCTTTTGATCCAGTCATCTGTTTTTGACCATTTGGGTTGTTTCCATATCTTAGCTATTGTAAATAGTGCTGTAATAAACATAGGAGAGCAGGTTTCCTTTAAAATAAAGGTTTTGTGTCCTTTCTCAGACACGATACTTTTTGACCTTTTACTACAGTACTTCCTAAACTATTGCTGTGTCCTAAGTTTCCTTGGGGCTGGAGCTGAGCAGTCCAGGAGACTGAGGCTCCTGAGATAGAATACACACCTTCAAACTCCCTAGTCCTTCTGGTCACTTATTGTCTGTCTGACCCAGGAGCTCTTTGGAAGGAATGGATTTCAATACCGGATGTTCCAGCTATTCAGATCTTCAGGAGTGAAGGACCTGCTCTTCAGTGATGAGACAGAATGCTTGGCTAACCTTCAGGACAAAACAACCTATCAAAAATACTTAGGGCCTGAGTATCTTATGGCTATTGCTAATGTGAGACCATGCTTAACCTCTGGTAAGTAGAATAAAATACCAAGAGCAATAACATGAAGATCAAGGTAAACATTTTTTGTTTTAGGGACCTAGTACCATGCCCTGGGCCAATGCTGATGTGAATACAAAGATCCCAGCCCTGCAGGAGGTTTCAGACTCATCAGTTAGATGACTCAATTAGGTAACACTATAAGAGGTCTAGTTGTAGGAGTTGACGGTCTAGTTGAAGGAGACAGAGTATAATAGATTTTGAGATCATTTGGAAATTAAACTTGTTTATGTTTTCTATTCTTTGAATAAAATAAGCATGTATGTAAGCATTTCAATGTAGAGAGTATATAAACTGTTCATAGAAGACCAAGTTTCAAAGATTTTAATTAAAATGCATAATACAGTTAGCACTATTTTAGGCCCTTTTTAGCTCTATCTATATCACCTATCTTGATGACTAAAAATAAATAAGGATAAGAAATTCTTAAGAACTAAGGATAAAATTAGGGTGGGATAGTCATATTATTTGGAATGTGCCTGAATTTTTGTTGAATTATATCATGCATTAGAATTGACAAGAGTAGAAGGAAAAGAACATGTAGGTGTTTAGCTAGTACTGACATCAATTGGGGTATAAGGAGTACTTTAAAAAAATATTTCTTACCTACCATTTACTTATAGAAAATAGGAATAGAATTGTGTTCAGTAAGCACAGGCAGTACCTGACATCTTTCTCTTACATTGTTCTTCACAGAACTTCTGCATGCCTGCACATTCCATGGAAGTTAAAACCCATCAAAGTGAGCAGCTGCAGAGAGGTTCAAAGCCTACCAATATGAAAGGCCATATCTTCCCTTTTCTGCATGTGTAATTTTTATAATTATGTGCTATAACTGATGAAAAAAATAAAATGAGTAAAAATGATTGTGTCGTCTCAAAAAACATTTTGAAAATATCTTCAGTCTTTGGGGAAGGGGGGGACAAAAGGATTTTTTAAAATATTTATTTATTTATGCATACAAGAACTGGGGTACAGGCCAAAGGTGCGGGGGTGAGAGGACTCACCAGAGACAGAGTGGGGAACAAAGCAGGCCGATCTACTGAAATACACTGCTGAGGGGAGCATCAAGTGAGGCACCAGAGGTCTGCTGTACCATGTGGGTTAGCTCCCTGGCCAGCCGGGGATTGGAGATCGAACTTGTGCTGCACTGGCTAGCTATAGTTTGATAGTACTGAGTCTTTAACCACTGCATCACCAAGAAGGCCCTGTAATCTTTTATTAAGAGCAGACAAACAAGAAAACGTGGTCCTTTTAACAGAGAGAAAACTAAATTCCAATTTTGTAACAGCGTACTTTTGTTTTTCTTATTTTTTTAGATGAATTTATTTTTACATACAAGAGCTGGGCTACAGGCCAGAGGCACAGGGGGATAAGAGGATTCGCCAGAGACAGAGTGGGGAACAGAACAGGAAGATCAGCCGAAAAACACTGCTGAAGGGAGTAGCAGGTGCAGCAGAAGAGGTCTGTTGCGCCATTTGAGTCACCCCCTAGCCAGTGTCAGGGATCAAACTTGCGCTGCAGTGGCTGTGGATAGCTTCAGAGGGCATTGCTTAACCCACTGTGCCACCAGGGGGGCCCTTAGTGTACTTTTGATATTAAAATTCATTTCCATTTTAGCCAACTTGGCCACACATAAAGTTTGTTTTTGTTTTATATCATTTTTATTGAAGTACCATTGTTTTACATCTTTGCTAGCATTTTGACAGTATTGGACTTATCCCCTCAGGTGTAATCACCACACTACTCCTGTTACCAGGCTGCAGCCAGCAGGAGGAGTGGTGGTCTCTGGCTCCCCTGCAAGTTAGTGTGGCAGTCAGTCCTCAGAAATCTTTTATATAGCGGTGTGCTGCCTGGATCGTGGAATGGGCCAATCGGGTGTGAGCTGTGGGTTGATTACCAAGACTCCGCCTCTTACCTCAAGTCAGGTGGTGGCAGAGTACCACTTATAAATTACACTTCCTAAATTCTGGAACAGGCCAAAATGGACCAGTCAAGTGCAGGATCAAAAAGTAAACCAATCAAACAATAGGAAAATGAACCAATCAAACAATTAGAAAATAAACCAATCAAACTATGGGGGGCACCTTAAAAGTAAATATAAGGCAGGGTCAAAGGAAACATTGGCATTGGGATTCAGAGCAAATTGGGATTCAAAGCAAATTAGAATTCAAAGCAATGGGGGGATTCTGAGCTACCTGAAGGATCAAAAGGAAAAGCAGCAGCTCAGAGGAAGAAGGGGTCTGGAGAAGCAGGAGAGGAAGAAAAGCTCCTACAGAGGAAACGGTTCCAGCCTTCAAAAAAAGGAGGAAAGCCTCCAGCAGCTGCCCTCTGAGGAGGGGAAAGAAACTAAAGGACTTTGTAAAGACTGGGACTCAGTCCTGTTTGTGACATTAACTAAAAGGAGCACCAAAGGCCCTGGGCCCAGTGTGTCAAGGAGCTGTTTGTTGGTGGTATAAACCAACAACTCACAAAAGCTGTAACACTGGTGTTCCTGAACACTGCCTCTGCAGGCCCATAGTAGTCATTGCTACTAGCCAGTGCTGCCCAGCACTGGTGACTGGTAACTGCCAATACTGGAATGCCACCTCTGCAGGCCCATAGTGGTCATTGCTACTGAACAGGTCTGTCTGGCATTCCTGGTAACCAATGACTGCCAACGCTGATACTGTCTGAATAAAGCAGTCAGCCTCTTATAAATATGTAAGCGTTCTTGTTTCCCCCTGTTTGTAAATAAACCCCATAGTCGTTCCTGTAGCCTGAGGTCCCTTGCAATTATGCACGCAGGTATAAACAGTAACCTATATTGGGCAGTATCCTCTGTTAGGCTATAGCCTCTATTTCTATAGCTCTTAATCCTAGTTTGTGGCCTTTTGGCCTTTTAAAGCTTTTGGAGGGGCTCTCTAGCCTTGAACCCTCCTCTGCCCCCTGTTTCAGTCAGAGCCTCCTCTGCTCCCTGTTTCACTCCAATGGCCAAAGTACACACAGTCCTCCACCATACTTCCCTTTCTGTCCCCTACTCCCACCTTCTCACACCTCCATCCCCTTCTTTCCCTCTGGATGTCTCAGGTCTACGGGGTGTATTGTTTTATTTTATTTTTAAATTAGTTTTTGCATAAAATAACTGGGTGTAGGCCAGTGGTGCAAGGGGTGAGAGGACTCTACCAGAGACAGAGTGGAGAGTAGAACAGTTGGTCTACTGAAATACATTGCTGAGGGGAGCAGCAGGCAAGACAGGGAAGGACTTCTGTGCCATGTGCATTAGTTCCTGCCAGGGGATTGAAATGAACCTAATGTCCTTATCCAATGTGGCCCAAAAAATTCCAAAAAAAATACATAAGGTCAGATAAATGTACTTCAAGACACAATATAATTGAACTGTTGAAAGTCAATAGCAAGTAGCAAACATTATTACTTTTAACCTGAAAAATTAACTTAATGTTTTCATTCTCTTCTTTCTTTTTCTTAAGTTCTTCCTTTCTATCAAGTATATAGTCTTTTGATTTTATTTATTTATTTTGAATATGCATGTAACAACTTTTCTTTAAAAATTAATTTTTCACTTTTTTAATCATGGTAATGTTGATTTACAACATTGTATATGATTCAGAAGTACAGACTCACACCTCTTGAGCTGCATGTTACCACACCATGCCCACCACCAAAGCACCCATAATCATCGATCATAATTCATTATTTCCCTTCACCCCTTGTTTCATCCCTTCTCCTCTGGTAGCTTCATTTCTACAGTCAGATTTCTAGGATTTGTTTTGCTTAGTTACTTTGTTTTGTTTTTCTGTATTCCGCATATGAACAAAATCATCTAGTATTTTTTTCTCCTCCTGACTAGTTTCCCTTGATATAATCCCCTCAAGTTCCATTCATGTTGTCACAAATGGCAAGATCTGAATTTTTTTTATAACTGAATAGTATTCCATTGTATGTATACACCACATCATCTTAATTGATCCATCTGTTGTTGGGCACTCATGTTGTTACCATAACTTGGCTATTGTAAGTAGTGCTACAACAAGCAAAGAAGTGCATGTATACCTTTGAATTAGTGGCTTTGTTGGATCATATAGCAGATATATTTTTATCTGTTATATATTCTGAGAAATCTCCAAACTGTCTTCCATACATGCTGGATCAGTCCACATTTAAAAAACACGTATGATGGTTCTGTTTCCCCCACATCTTCATTAATATCTTTTTGTCTTGGAATTTTTGATAAAAGCCATTCTCACAGTAATGAAGGAGTGTTTCATCATGGTTTTAGTTTATATTTATCTGGTGATAAGTGACGATCATTTTTCATGTACCCATTGCCATCGTTGTTGAGTTATATAAGCTCTTTATATATCTTAGATATTAGCTCCATGTCAGATGGACAATACACAAAGCCTGTGGGTTAGCTCCCTGGCTTGGGGGGATAGGGGGCACAGTTTGGAAAAAAAAAACTCAGGCAGCAGTGATAGTGTGGCTGTGCTGAGACTTAACCCCTATGTCACCAGAGAGATCCCTCAAGTCTTACATCTAAGTCTTTATTCCATTTTGAGTTAATTTTGTATATGGTATGAGATAGTGTTCTAGTTTTATAATTTTTCAGTGTTCTAGTTTTCTCAACACCATTTGTTGGAGAGAGTTTTTTTTCCTCCATTGTGTGTTTATCACACTATTGTCACAAATTAACTGTACATATAAATGTGGGTTAACTTCTGGGTTCTAAATTCTATTCCACCTATCTGTGTGTCTGGGTTTTTTTTTTAATATTTATTTATTTATGTATACAAGAACTGGGGTACAGTCCAGAGGTGCAGGGGTGGGGGGTGTTAGCAGTTTCACCAGACAGGGTGGGGAGCACAACAGGCAGACCTACTAAAATACACTGCTGAGGGGAGCAGCAGGCAAGACAGAAGAGATCTGCTGGGCCTTGTGGGTCTGCTTGCTGGCCAGGGATGGAACTTGTGCTGTAATGGCTGTGGGTAGCTTCATAGTGCTGTTACTTAACCCCTTGCGCCACCAGGGAGGCCCTGTGTGTCTGTTTTAACTCCAAAACCATGTTGAAGAACAGAATACTGGAAACATTGAGAGAAATAGGAGTACCCTGTGAAACTGTAGAGGAAATATTGCTGGAAAATGAACTGGAGATGCCTCCCCAGTCACAGAGTTTAGTCAAAGTGCAATTAACATACCAGTGCAGGCGCAGTTAGCAAGTCAGATTCAGGGCCCAGTCTCAGCACTCCTAAACAGAGCTGCAGACAGGCAACAGGCTGGTCTGTGTCCTTGGAAAGCTACCTCCCTGCAAAACTCCCCCTTTCCTCAGGGAGCTAGCCTTCAAACATATGGTTTGTATGATTTTTTTACCCCTGTAGCAAGATAGAGATAGTAGAGTATAAAAGGAGCTCCCAGCCTTTGTTTGAGGCCCAGATTTCTGGAGAAAGGTCCATATCTGGGTCCATATGCATATGAAATAAAGTGCCTGGTCTCATAAATCCTTGAGTACTGCCTGGTTCCTCTTTCCATAGCCTGGGTTTCCGGCCAAAGTAATTTCTGTAACAAAACAACACCATAGCTTGTGCATTGACTTAGTGGAAACCTTACAGGCATGAAGGAAATAGCAAGAGACATTTAACATACTCAGAAAGATTTTCATCCTGCAATATTATTATTCAAGACAGAAAGAAAGGTAAAGAACTTTGAAAAGCAAAACTTAAAATATCAAAACCAAGGCAGACATGAATGGAATATTGAAGAGGCTATTATGAAGCAAAAACAAAAGGTAATATACACTTAAATTATATGACATGGAGGAAGAGAAGAGTAAAATTGTGCTCTCAACTAGAGAATTTGCTACCTCAAAAGGAAATCTTCCATGAAAGGACACTTCCTGGTGTCCCAAGAGGTTAAGCACCACACTATGAAGCTACTGCAGCACAAATTGGATCCCCAGCCAGGGAGGTGACCCACATAGCACATCAGACCTCTCCTGTCTTGTATGCTGCTCCCCTCATCAGTGTATTTCAGTAGTTCTGCCTGTTCTGTTCCCCACTCTGTCTCTGGTGAATCCTCTCACCTGCCCCAATACACATACCTCTGGCCTATACCCCAGATCTTGTATGCATAGATAAGTAAGTCTTTAAAAAAAAATCTCCTATGTTGGTCATGGAATGGGGATAGATTTGCATCCACCAATCATAGAAAATATCCATTCATCCTGAGAAGTACACTGAAACAAGACATCCAAATATATGGCCTTTCCCTCCTAGGTATACTTCTGTCTCCAAAAGCACCTAGGATTGACTGAAAACTGTTCATGTAAGTCTTTCCACTTGCCAAATCTTATGCTGGGAGTGAAATACTTTAGATTTTTCAGTAAGAAATAAAGAATGCTCACTGGTGATTGAGTTGCCATTAAACAGGAAAACTTTTAAACTTCTTATTGTGAAAACTTGAGTTCTTAATCTAAATTTCTTATTAGAAAAAGACTAAATTGATAAAATGAAAGAAATAATATAAGTAAGTGTCATGGTTAGCCTCAAAGAATTTATTAAAATCATGTTTTAAAAGTTGCCTTTTGAAATTCTAGCTTCATTGCACACCCCCCACCCCCCGCAAAAAAAGCTCCTAAGATTTTAATGGCCACGGGAGGATTCTTTTGAGCTTCCAAGATGTGCTAAACTCAAAAAACGTGGGTGTACAGAGAAAAAGATAGCAGATACTAGTTTTTCTTGTTTGCCTTTCAACTCCCCAAACTGAGATTTGGTCATAACATTATGTCTGAACAGAGAAAGGTTTTACTATTGCCAGATCTAAGGGTAATGATAAGTCATTTCTTTGACTTCTAGGGACAGATTCTAAGGTTTTCTAATGTCAGAAATGTCTTCTGTTCATTCTGACTGAAACTAGATGATATTTGAAAGGGTTTTAAAAATAATAACCCTGTAATTAACATTTTGGCCAAGTTAGAAAATAATATTCTATGACTGAAATTTTTGAAGTCAAGTGTTTTCTTTTCCTTTCTAAACTTGTGTTGCAACACAAGCAACATCTCCATAATCTTTTTTTAAGATTTATTTATTTATGCATACAAGAACTGAGTTATAGGCAAGAGGTATGGGGAGGTGAGAGGATTCACCAGAGACAGAGTGGGGAGCATAACAGGCAGATCCACTGAAGTACACTGCTGAGGGGAGCAGCAGGAGAGGCAGAAGAGGTCTGCTGCACCATGTGGGCAACTCCCTGGCCAGGGGATCGAACTTGTGCTGCAGTAGTTGCGGATGCTTCATAGTTCATAGTTCATAGTCCAGTGCTTGACCCTTTGTGTCACAAGGGAGGCACCAACATCTCTATAATCTTAACTGAATAAGAAAGAAAGTGGGGAGGGGGGAGAAAAGCTGCATGTTTAAATAGAATATTATTTTCTAAGTAGGTTCCTTTCCTTAAGTAATAGGGATACCTCTCCTCAGGTATTAAACTTAGTCATGTGAGGATATAAGCTGAGCTTTTTCAACAGTTACTTTATAAACAGGTGAGTTTTATTTGAATTAAGCATGAGAAAATGTCAAGCTAATTGATTTCAGTCTGTGTCTCTATACGTTTGTCTCTACCCATGTGTTTTATTATTTTACCTCCAGATGGTAATAGTAGAATTCATATATATTTGGCTTATAGAAAAGTTACCTATATAAATCATTTCTAAACTTAGGAATATAAGAGAAACAAACCCAAAATGTTCTTCAATAAACCATCATCACGGATAAATTTTAGCTTAATATATTTTGGTTAAATTTGAAACATGCATTTCTTAGAATTATAATACTGGTTTTATTTTAAAAATTAGCTTATGTGGGACATCCTGCTGGCACAATTGTGTTTAGCAACTGCAGCCACTGCAGCCACTGCAGCACGAGTTCAATCCCTGCCGCTGCCCAGGGAGGTGACCCACATGGCGCAGCAGACCTCTCCTGTCCTTCTCACTGCTCCTTTCAGCAGTGTGTTTCAGTGCACCTGCTTGTTCTGCTCCCTTCTCTGTCTCTGGTGAATCCTCTCACACTCCGCACCTCTGGTCTGTAGCCCAGTGCTTGTATGCATAAATAAATAATCTTTTAAAAAGAAAAGTTAGGAGTGGAAAAAGATGGCGGCAGAGTGAAGATGCTGGACTCATCATGTCCAGATACACATAACAGTGAATACCAAAAAAAAGCCAGAAAACCGACTGTCAGCTTACATACAGGAAGCATCAGCCTGACGGAAAACGCTAGGAAACTCTAAATGCACTCTGAAGTAAGGACGGGGCAATCCCTGGCGCCTTGAGGGCGCCACTCCAAGAGCAGAGAGCTGCAGCGGGGCTGCTAGATGCTTAGCAGCTCATGCAGGCTGACACTTGAACTGTAAAAGTCGGTCAGAAAACGCCAGGGCCAGGAGCTGCTGCCTGGGGCGGACGCAGACAGACAGAGCAAAGTTGGGCTGGAACGCCAGTACAACCAAGTAGGGATCTTACCATGCCTGGCTCCCTGGGAGCGCCATATTGGGATTTTTCATGCTGGAGGGACCTCGGGTCACAAATCAACCTTGCAGGCTGAAATCTGAGCTTTAAAAGTCAGTCGGAAAAAAGAAGCCTCGCTCCATACACAGAAAATCCTCTCCAACATCTAGATCCAGAATCCAGGGACATCCAGAGAAGGTCAGATGGGCATACAGAGTTTAGGACAGACACAGCTAGTGTGCCAACTGCTACGTGGCTACTTCCTCCCCCTACACAGAGACTGATATTAAGGGGAGCCATACAGAACTAGTCCCTACACAGGGGGCCATTTGGGAACTCTAGACCTCAGGTGAAAGGAGTTCTCAGGAACCCCATCATCCACCCAGTTACCACACAGGCCCTTATCTGCTGCTGTGAGTCAATCAGCACCACCGCCCCCCATACCCCCCCCACCATAGTGGGGTGGGTTTTTTTGTTGTTGTTGTTGCATGTTAGTTTTTGATTGTTTGTTCTGTTTAGTTTTGGTTTTAGATTGTTTTGTTCCAGTTGCTTTTAGCTTTTGGTGTTTTTACTTTTCCTCTCCCCTCCTTTTTCTCCCTTGTTGTCCTAGCCTTTTTTTTCTTTTTCTTGGTCTGATGTCTTTTCTGTTGTTCTTGCTTTATTCCTATTTGTCTATCTGTTTCTTCTTCATTTTCTCTCTTTCCCTTTTCTTTTTCTTCCTGTTTAGTTTCTGCTTTGTTCCCTCTATGCTTGTTCATTGGTTCAGGTTTTCTGTTCTTTTTGTTTCTGGCTCTGTTTGGGGTTTGTTGTTTCTTTTCTTTCTTTTTTCCCTTTTCTTGTTCTTTCAGCATCTGCCTAAACAGAATACTACTGGAACATGTACCCAGCTGCAGAGGAACAGTTATCAAGCAGAAATACCTAAAACACCAGGAAAAGAAATCACAAATCATGTCCACCAGCACCAGCAGGACTGAGACACAACAGACTCTAACCCAAAGGTTAACAATGGGAAGAAAGAAAAATACCAATGACCAAGCAGGTTCACCTAAAAACAATACACTGCAGAAAGAAAGTCAACATCCAGAACCTGATATTATAGACACAGAGGAATATGCACATCTATCAGACAAAGAAATTCTAAAGGCC
>JAGFMF010011876.1:255795-314084 GCA_019455555.1 Galemys pyrenaicus
ATAAGCTCAATGAATTGGGCAATTATAACCAAAAGTAAACAAAAAACCTGAACAAGACCAAAAAGCCGGGATAAACCAAAGGGACCATGGGAGGGGGAAAGGGGAGGGGAGAGGGCAAAGACTGGGATGAGGGCAGAGGGTGCACAAGGGACTGAGGTTATGGTGCACTGGTGAAATGGTGGTGGGGACTACAAATGATGTCAAATATAATTAATAAAAAAAATCTTAAATGTTTGTCTTAATACAGAAAATAACAAAACCCATTCAAAGAGGGCAGATTTGAGGGCGCTGGGGTGCTCCTCTCCCTGCCCTATAACAGTAAGAGGGTGGTTAAAAAAAAACACCTTATAATTTCCATTTACCCTACAGAAGCCAATTGGATTTTACAAATTTATTCAGAAGAACTTTGCCTTATAAAATTGGTAATATTCCCAGCAGGACAGGAAAGATTAAAAAACCTTAGTGTGCTTATCTGTTCCCACCACACATTATCTTGGAAGGTATCATTCAATTTCCTGCCAATGTTATTTAGGTTTCACTGAGAGGCTAAGGTCTGATATCTTCAACTAGGTCCATCAAAAGTAGCTGATTAAGTTGAGCAGAATCTAGTGCTCCTGGGGCCAAAACAAATAGAACATACTGATAATCCAAACTAGGTGGCAGTTGAATGAAAAATGAGCTGCAGGTGTTCAAATTGCTCAGGGGGAGGAGGTCTGAGGCCTCTAGGGACAAGAATAGTGTTCTGGGATTAGGGACCTGGCAGGTTAGCTATTGCCAGTACACTGATTTTGCAATTTTATAGAAGTCTCCCTATCAATGTCAGTTTCACAATTTCAGTCATTTTAAATGTACTATGGTAGGTTAAAGAATGCAAAAACTGAAAAATGGAGCTTGCCAGGGAGCTGGTAAGACACAGTCAGCCATGGTCCCAATTGCTTATTTAATTTATAGTCATTGTTTACCCATCTTAGTTTCTCTTATTCAGGAGCACACTATTGCAATGCTACAAAGATGACAAAAAGATGGCAACGGATGGTCATTTTTTACAGAAGCAGAATGGACTTCATCCACAGATGCCACAATTTTTGTAGATTCTGTGGCTGCTGCCCTTGACTGAAAGTCAACTAGGGCATTTCCCTGATAGTCAGGTTCAGTTCTTTTTGTGTGACCCTCAACTTTAATTGTGGAAGATATATTGTGGAAGATAATTGTGGAAGATATATCTGTTGTTGCTGGACAACAGATGTGGAGATAACTCCCAGTCACAGAGTTTAGTCTAAGTGCAATTAACATACTAATGCAGTGCAGTTAACAAATTGGACTCATGGCCCAGTCTCAGTACTCCTAGACAGAGCTGCATTTCAAAGGGTCAGATAACAGCTCAGGCTGGTCTGTGTCCTTGGAAAATTATCTCCCTTCAAAACTCCCCCTTTCCAACAGGCCAACCCTAATGTAAAAAGGGTTTACCGGACTGGGTCCTCACCCACGTGCTCGAAAGGCACTTAAGCACCAACTAAAGGCACACGTGACAAATGTCAATAAAGGAGTTTATTTTACAAAAGAAGGGGAAATAAAGTAGTAATAACACAAGGAGAAGAGAGGGATACAAATCCATAAATATAAATCCTATCAGATTCTCTGACCTGGAACCCAATGGTGCGTTGAGAGCTGGCTCAGAACCAAGCAAGATGGCTCCAAATGAAGAGAGTTCCCAAAGCTTACATCTCTGGTTTTATACTCAGCCTGGCTGCTTACCACCACCGTCAGGTCCCAGTGATTCACTCTTTGATAATCTTATCGGATTCTGGAATATTGGTAGTCTGGAGTGGGGACTGGAGTCCATAAACTTATTTGTGTAATCCATTCAGGACTACCTTTCCCCCTAACACTTACATAATGAGTCTTTTAACATACCTACATACCAAATAGACCAGGCATTCCATTCTGTTTGTTCAAAATGGGATTCTCTGCTCTCAAGTGCATTTAAGAAATAAGCAGTCTTGTCTGGTGGAAACATAACAGCTATGGTAATTCTGTTATTTCCAGTTAATTTTTGTGATTTTAGCTTCCAAAGCTATAGTTCTTAAATATAAAATAAGCAGGTGTGTCAGAAAGTGGCATGCCCAATTCTTTTGATATAAAGGATCCCCTTTATTTTAGTTAAGTCCTTGAGTTTCCCAGAATCAAACTAAGATCTAAGAGGGTATATACATTTTTTGATTTCCAAGATCTTCATTAGCAGCTTGCCTTTTTAATTTTCACCTGAGTTCTGCCATAGATCCAGACTAGCCCAAATTAGATCCATTGTGATCCCAGAACAGTCCAGTATTTAAGTTAGATCCTGTCCAACTCAGGTCAGTAACCACCAATAATCCCATACATAGAATCTGGAGACCAGGAATCAACAGATCTCAAAGAATGGGGACTACAGACTGATTCTAAACAAATGAACTGTAGTTCCCACCAGAAGTTCCCAATGTGAATTCTGGAGATAGAACCAAAGGCTGAAATTTCCAAGCAAAAAGAAAACTATGTAATGTCAACTAAATCAGGAACTCAGCAATAAAAAATTGAATAATTGAAAATAAAAAATTGATAGCTCCTAACAATACAGACTTACCAATGGTCCTTGGAAATTGTGAGAAAGAACTCTAAGGGTTCCCAGCTGCCATGTTTGTTTCTTGTTCCAAAGCCAAAAGTCTTCTTTAGTCCTGCTGCTACCACCAAATCTGTTAAAGAACAAAACTCATCCAAGTACATTTGAGGATACTATTGGTTTTATTAAATAATTTACATATCAAGCAATACCCTAGTTAGCAATAGAAAGGTGCTCTGAAGAGTTGTAAAAAATAGGTTTCTTTAAAGATTTATTTTATTTATTTATACATACAAGAGCTGGGGTATAGGCCAGAGGAGTGTGGGGTGGTGGTGGGGGCGGGGGGTGGCAGGTGAGAGGATTCACCAGAAACAGAGTGTGGAGCAGAACAGGCATATCTACTTAAATAAGTCGTTGAGGGAAGCAATGGGTGAGACAGGCGAGGTCTCCCATTGGCAACCTGGCCGGGGATCAAACTTGTACTGAGGTGTCTACCTGGCGCTGAGACTTAACCCCTTACACCAACAGAGAGGCCCCAAAATAGGTTTTCATTGACAGAAGGAAGGTGGAACAAGGAGTTTATTAGCAATCAGCTATGGCTGGCCTTGGGGATGTGACTGTGCCAAAGTCACTGAGTGGAGTGAAAATTCTACTAGAGGAAATGTCTTGCCTCTTAGAAGTGAGGGGTGATTAGTGGAAGTCCTGTCGCTGGATCTGACTTCAGTAAGTATCTGAGACCTTGACTTGGTTAAAAGTCCTTTTCACCACCTACCTGGAAGGAGTTAGAGATGTTAAAAGATGACCTTGAGAGATTCCTTTACAAATCATCTATCAAGTGACATGTACACATAAACAGATGAACCATGATCAGCAAGTTGCTTAGATAGAAAAACTAGCTGGTTTTGTAAGAGCTTGAGGTCAGCAAGTTTTATTTTTATTTATTTATTTTTAATTAATTTTTATTTATTTTTTCTTACAATTTTTTGTAATTTTATTTTTATTATTTTTATTAATTTTTATTTTTTATTTTTAATAATTTATTTATTTTTCTTACAATTTTTTTTATTTTTTCTTATTCTTTCTTTCTTTTGTAGGTGTAGTCTCCATAGAATTTCTACCACCAATCCATCTGTGCACCATCACCATAGTCCTTTATGTTATTATCATCCCTACCTTGATCCCAATACTTCCCTCTTCCTTCCATAATGTCTCTGATTTATAGTTGTTTATTTATTTTTGTTTTGTTGTTGATATTATTTTTTTCCTTGGTCCCCTGTATTCCTCCCATAAGTGAGATATTTTTCTTTTTTCTTCTGACTTTTTTTACTGAGCATAATCCCTTCAAGCTCCATCCATGTTTTTGCGAATGGCATTAGTTTATCTTTTTTGATTGCTGAATAGTATTCCACTGTGTTTATATACCAAATCTTCTTGATCCAGTCATCTATTTTTAGGCATTTGGGTTGATTCCAAGTTTTACCTATTATAAATAGTGTGTGATATACATAGGGGTGCATGTATTCTTTTGAATTAATGTTTTTGTGTCCTTTGGATAAATCCCTAGGAATAGGATTGCTGGGTCATATAGTAGCTCCATTTTTAGTAGACTAAGGAATCTCTATACAGCTTTCTATAGAAGCTGTATTCCCACCAGCAGTGTAGGGGAGTTCCTTTTTCTCCACATCCTCACCAACATTTGTAGTTGCTAGTTGTTTTTTTTTTTTTTTATGTGCCATTCTTATTGGCATAAGGTGGTGTCTCATTGTGATTTTAACTTGCATTTCCCTGACTATGAGGTTGTTGAACTTCCTTTCATATGCCTGTTGGCCATTTGCATTTCCTCTTTGAGAAATGTCTTTTAAGTTCTTCTGCCCATATTTTGACTGAATTGTTTATTTTGTTTTTCTTGAACTGTGAGTTCTTTGTAGATCTATGTGATCAGTTCCTTATCAATTGTATGGAGTACAAAAAAATTTTTTCCCAATCAGTGGGTTGTCAGTTTTGGGTAATGTCTCTTTTGCTGTACAGAAGCTCTTTAATTTAATGTAATCAGCAAGGGACTTTCTTAATGCTTACCTAGCCATCCAGAGATTCACAGCTTTATTTCAGAATTGTTAAGTCAATTTATTCCTGGTTTCTCTGTATCTGTTTATAAGCAATGTTACAGGGCAAGGAGAGGGGTACCCCAGAACCCTAAATCTGCCTGCTCTAAATAGGTTCTTCCATCCACCACATCAAAAGAAAAACACATAAGACCATTAATGAAAGGAGCTTTAATACAACTAGTGAACAATATAGAAAAGACAAAGAATATAGTTACTAAATCAAGCACCCAAAGTTACCCATCCCTTCATGGGCAAAAGTCCAGCCAAACAGGATTGGCCCAAAGCAAAAGCCTACCACAAATCTAAAGCAACTTTCATTGGAGACCATTAGAAAAGAGTCAGACAAGTCTGGGAGGAAAAGAGCAAAATCAAAATTAAGACCTTGTAAGACCCTGTATTGTACTAGACGGTCTTGGTTATACTAGATTGGTGTGTTGCCAAAAGTCCTATTAACATTGGAAGGAGCCATAACGAAATTCTGTGGAATCACTTCACTGACTGTGTGGTCAGTATTTAGGCCATTCTAAGTGTCATGTAATGCAGTCATGTGCACTGCATATGATAGTGGTCCTTATATATTGCTAGGTATATGATGAACAATATCATTTGGCTTTTGTATACTCTATGATGATCACACAACAATGAAATCATGACACATTTCTCCAAATGCATTGTCATTAAGCAATTCACGACTGTCGTGAGAGTGGATATTGCCATCTGCTGCTGACTGCTACTTATCAGGTAGCACCATTACTTTAATAACTGAGTTATCTTCAAAATGACCCTAGAAGGTAGATATTCATATTCCTATTACTAATGAGAAAATGGAGGCTAAAGAATAAATACATAACTTGCTTAGCATCACACATTTTCTATGGTGCCAAAGGTTCAAATCTAGGATTCTCAATTTCACACCCATTGTGTTTCACAAATTGCACATGACACTATCTAGTAGCTTTCCTTAAGAATAGACAGATGTATAAAAGGAGTACATAGATGACTGTTATATAGAGAGAAGAACGGTGCCAGATCTGTCTGCTGTGTTCTCCCTGCTGCATTATCTGGGGTTTAGAGGTCATCATGATTGTAGAGCTGCCTTCTGTTCTGTGACCTGGGGGGCCAGGCTCATGGAGCTATACATGCAAGACATAAAGAGGGAAATATTGGTCATGACACAAATGAAAATATGAGTCATGTCTGTACTAATATCTCTGTACTATCCTAGGTTATTTACTTTAATTATTTATTTATTTTAATAACATTATGAAGCAGGTAGCATTCCCATTTTCTACATGGTAAACTGAGGCACTGATAGTTAAGTAATTTGCCTAATTCATTGTCTGACTGAAAGTCTTAATGCATAGAAGTGAGCATATAGAAGCAAATGACCAAATCACTCAATCTTTTGTCCTCAGTCAAGGAGACCCAGGTCATGTACTCTGCTTGTGCAAATCTTTGCAGTGGCAATAATTTCCTATGATGATTTAATGACACTTCTACTGTGGAAGAAATTTTGCTGGACAATGGACCAGAGATGCCTCCCCAGTCACAGAGTTTAGTCAAAGTGCAATTAACATGCCAATGTAGGTTATAGAGTTAGCAAGCCAGATTCATGGCCCAGTCTCAGCACTCCTAAACAGAGCTGCAGATAACAGGTCAGGCTGGTCTGTGTCCTTGGACAATTACCTCCCTGCAAAACTCCCCCTTTCCTCTGGGAGCTAGCCTTCAAACATATGGTTGTATATTTTTTTACCCATGTAGCAATGTAGAGATAGTAAAGTATAAAAGGAACTCCCAGCCTTTGTTTGGGGCCTAGATTTTCGGAGAAAGGTCCATGTTCTGTATGCATATGAATTTGGAATAAAGTGCCTGGTTTACAGAAATCCTTGAGTACCCCCTGGTTTATCCTCCCATAGTCTGGGTTACTGGCCAGAGTAATTTCCATAACACTACCAACACTACATTCTTGCTTTGCAGTGGGCAGCTGATTTCCAAATTTGTATCTTAGAATAAGCTCCATACTGTGGAACAGATTCCTCTACCTGAGATTCTTCATTTATTTAAACATTTTCATTCTTTGATACCCTGGTGTGCTGGTCCACTATAAAGCTCTTAAAATTACCCAACTTTACTTCCCCATCCCTGGCCTTCCATTTTGTGGCTTGGGAGATGTCAACTGCCCCAGGGATCTCTTGGGGTAAATACTGGAGAAGCACCTGGGACAGATATTGCCTGTTTCACAATTTTTCCTGAAATCAGTCCTGCCATGTACCTCTAAACTGTGGCCCTGACCTCTAACCCCTGTCCCATCTTTGCCAAGGCTGTCCAAATGTGCTGCAAACAGTATGCCAGAGAAGACCAGCTTTTCCTGCATATCTACCTTTGATCAAGGACTTTATTCCTTTACACATAAGTGTTTCCTGAGTTCACTCCATTCCAGGGTCAGCAACCTCTATAGCTGTTGCCCTAGAGGTCAGGTATGGCTGAGTTAGGTTGAACATTATACTGACAAGGAAAAGACTTCCTTAGGAAATCCCTTCTCTTGAAGTATTGAGATATCTGGCTTTTGAGATGAAGACAAATAGTCTAGTATTTTCCAGTTGCATTACAGAAGAATGATTGTGCTGGAGGAAAAGATTTCAGTGCTTTGTAACACTGAAAGATGCTGGCCATCTTTATTCCTCATCTGCACATAATCCTTTATAGTACCATGTAACCATGGAGACAGAAAAAAAGTCCCTTTCTCTTATTCTTCCCTTCCCATACCTTTCTCACTTCTCTTCCCTCTTTACTGCAGTAAAAAAAAAATTTTTTTTTTCATTTTCCTTGACATGGCCAAGGATAGTAAGCCTAGGAGATTGGGCTAAGGAGGCAGCTGGTATACAAGGAAAGCAAGTAGAACTAAAACTACTGAGAATATTGGGACCTAGGTTTCTCACTATCAGAAAAGGGAATTATAATATGGGAAAGAAGAAAACTAGAATATTTGCTGTGGTGTTCCATTGGAATCAGAGGAATCAGTACAAACTCATGACTGGAGAGAGAGGGTAAGAAATGATACATATGTCTAGGTTAAAATATCCTAGCATCCATTCTCTCCAGTAGCAATCACCACAGCCAGAACCTAGATTTTGGTTCCTAAATACTATTCTGCACTAAAAGGATAAGTCTTCTTATAGAAGTGAGGTTTCATAAACAGATTTCAGAGCAAGTGTGTGGGGAAGTACCAGATAGGCTTGAATGCCATATTCTTCCAGAATGTGAAGAGCTTAAAAATCGATAAAGCTTATAAAAGCACCAAGGGAACAGGTTGAAAGACACCTAGTAATAAAATTAAAATAATCTCAGCATCATAATAAATAATAAAGAGGAGGATTCCGGAAAGGTGGCACAGTATGAAGCACCAGAAATCTGTCTCCCCATACAAACAATTGTTCTAATAGAATCTGTCTGTTGTAATCATTTGGGGACTTTGGAAACTATTGAAGGCTTCCAACTTCTAGGGGAATGACTGGAAAGTCATTAACTAATTTCACTTCTTACCTTTGCAGTGGCTACCTAACACTCTCTCGTCTGCCCCAGGGTAAGCAGCTGTATACATATTCCAATATCAGCTTGCGCACAGTTCGTGGAATAAAAGTATCCTGCATGTAAATATCAAGAGTCTGTGTTATAGTCACTAATTGCTGCTTCTGATCACAGAGGTATACATTATCAGGACAGAAGTTGTTATTGCACTTCCTCTCATTATTGCAGGATCCTTTTCCTCCAGCAGAAATGAAACTGATTTTAGAGTAATTAAAGGACTGATAGATTTTTTTCACCACTATTTTTTTTCTCTATCCTTTTTGACAGCCAGACACTTAAGGCTAGGGTATTAAAATACAACTGCACTTTAAGGGGAAATTAGAAAGTTATTGTGTATAAACAGCAAAAAAATAAAAAAGCATCAATTCAAAATTTAGACATAGCAAATCGTTATGTTGTACACCTAAAACTAATGAAATACTGTGTTAATTATATCTCAGTGTAAAAAATATTTAAAAATTACAAAAAGAAAAAAGACATCTTTTCAAATTTGCTTTCCTTAAATAAAGTGACCAGAATAAATTATTTAGAAATAGTGAAAGTTTAAAACATCACTAAGTGATTTTAGAATGGTTCATTTATTAAAGGAGACAACTTTAATATAATATATTAGGGAATATAATATATTAGGGAAATTAATATGAAATGTAAAATCTGATGCTTTGAAAAAATACATTTCAAAATGTCTTTACTTGGTGTGCACTAATTGCAGTCAGGCACAATAAATAAAGAAATATGGGGAGAGAGAGAGAGAGAGTGTTAGATGCTGGCATGTGACCAGATACAGTCAGTCTTATCCCTGACAGAGTTTGTGGTACAGAGATGGGAGTCCAAGAAGTAGCAAGCTATGGCAAGATGGTAACTGGACTGTCTAGCAAGGGAAGCAGTAGTTGGCTACATAGAGTGAAGAGGCCAGCTGCTGAGAGCAAACCTGGACCTGCAGCCAAACACATGGAGACCAGAAACTTAAGATGCAGGACCAGAGCCGCATGTGTTGCCATCCACCACAAAAGAGAGCCCCAACCAGCATGGGCTCTAGCTTTTAAATACCGCTGCTCCACTCTATCCCATTCCCAGCAGCCCCCACCATTCAGGATGTCAGGGGGTGGAGCTGGATCACAGTGATGCAATATTTGTTCCCACATCTTGGCAGGAAAGTAGTATGGATCAGCCAGGAAGACTGTGTCAGTGCACCAGATTATTATACCATGTTGCAAAGCCACTCATCCTGTGCTGCCCAGAGGCAGGCAAAGCAAGGCTCAAGAGGCTTCGCAAAGCATCCCAAGGGTCTTGGGACACAGGATTCAGTCACTCTAGGCCATTCCTCCAACAAAAAGAAGAGAGGATATTTGAAAAATAAAATGGTTAAAAACCTTCCCAAATTTGATGAAAGACATGATTATGAATATCCATGAATTTCAAAGAACACCAAGTAGAATGAAGGCAGTGACCCACGCTGAAATATATTATAAACAAACTATTAAAAATGAAATACAGAAAAAAATCTTACATGCAGCAAGAGAGAGAAAACTAATTATATACAAATGAACTCTGCTAAAAAAAAAGTCAGCAAATTCATTTTCAGAAACTTAGGATACAAGAACATGGTGAGCTAGTATATTTTAAATGATAAAAGAAAAATAAACTGTTACCCATGAATCCAATATTGGATGAACAAGCAAAATTGCTCTTCAAAATGAGAGAGAAATTAAGACATTCCTAGATAAACTGAGGGAGTTGTGTCCACTAGATCTGTCCTCCAAGAAATACAAAAAGAGGTGCTATAGGCTGAAATAGAAGGAAACAATCTTGAATACTTACACTAAAACAAAAATCATAGTAAAGGAAATTACATGGGTAATTAGAAAAGTTAGTATTACCCAACAATGGCTTATAATTCCACATTTTACTTTCTACATATATGACACTAATCTATTAAAAAATATTAGCTTATGTTTTTACACACAATGTATAAAGATGTAATTCTATGGCATTGACAACTGAAAGGGGTGGGAAATAGAGCTGTAAACAGGCAGAGCTTTTGTATGTCTAATTTTAATATAAATTAGACTATTGTGTTAAATGTAATCTCTATGGCAACCACAAGGAATAAGTTATAGAGCAGACATAAAGGGTAAGGAGAAGGGAAAGTCTCAGCACTATCACTGCTACATCCCCTGCCAGGGAGCTGACCCCATAAGGAGCAGCAGACCTCTCCTGTCTCTCCCCATGCTCCCCTTAGCAATGATTTTCAATGAAGCCATCTGTTCTGCTTCCCACTCTGTCTCACCCCCGCCCCCACACACCTCTGGCTTATGCCCCAGTTCTTCTCACATACACACACACAATAATAATAATAATAATAGGGTCTCCCTGGTGGCGCAGTGGGTTAAGCAACGCACTATGAAGCAAACCGCAGCCACTGCAGCACAAGTTCAATCCCTGCTGCCGGCCAGGGAGGGGACCCACATGGCGCAGCAGACCTCTCCTGCAGAGGTCCAGCAGACCTGCCTTGCCTGCTGCTCCCCTCAGCAGTGTGTTTCAGTCAGTCGCTTGTTCTGCTCCCTACTTTGTCTCTGGTGAATCCTTTCACCTTCCTGGACTCTGGCCTGTACCCCAGCTCTTGTATGCATAAATAAATAAGTCTTTAAAAAATAATAATAATAATAAATAAGAGAGGACAGTAATGCATGAAATGGGGAACAAATAATCTACAAGCCATATAGAAAACAAATAGCACAATGACATGTTTCTCAGTAATTACTTTAAATGCAATAGAGAATGGAATAAAAAAATAAAAGCCTAAAGAAAAATCACTAAACCGAAAACTTGGTTCTTTTTTTTCTTTTAAGATTTTATTTATTTATGCATACATAAGTACAGGCCAGAGTCCTGGGAGGTGTGAGAATTCACCAGAGACAGAGTGGGGAGCAGAACAGGCAGATTGACTGAAACACACTGCCCAGGGCAGCAGCAGGCGAGGGAGGAGAGGTCTGCTACGCCACATGGGTCCCCTCCCTGGCCGGCGGCAGGGATCGAACTTGTGCTGCAGTGGCTGCGGTTTGCTTCATAGTGCGTTGCTTAACCCACTGCGCCACCAGGGAGGCCCCAAACTTGGTTCTTTTAAAAGATAACACAATTTACTAATCTTTAGTTTGACTAAGAAAAACAGAGAAGATTCAGATAACTAAAATCATAAAATGAAAGTTGGAACATTACAATCAATTTTACAGAAATAAATATGAATATAAAATAGTGTTGACACTATTAATAATAGTACATCAACAAATTGGATAACCTAGATGAAATGGACAGATTTCTGAAAACACAAAGCCTATCAAGAAAATCCCTCCAAAATAGAAAAGTCTGATCAGATCTTAACAAGTAAAGACACTGAATCCATAATCAAAAACATCCCAGAAAAAGGAGACGTCTAGACCAAATGGTCTTTATTTCATTTTATTAAAGATTTATTTTATATCTACCAAATATTTTTTTAAAAAAACTCAAACCTTCTTAAACTTTACTCAAAAACTGATAATAAGGGAACTATTTTATTCATTCATTCTATGAGGCTGACATTACCCTAATACTAAAGGCAGATAAGGACAGTAAAGTAAAAGAAAAGTATGGCCCAATATCACTACAAACATTTATTTAAAATACTCAACAAAATACTAGCAACATGAATTAAATAATATGTTAAGAGTATTATATGCCATGAACAAGTGAGATTTATTCC
This sequence comes from Galemys pyrenaicus, assembly GCA_019455555.1. Taxonomy (NCBI): domain Eukaryota; kingdom Metazoa; phylum Chordata; class Mammalia; order Eulipotyphla; family Talpidae; genus Galemys; species Galemys pyrenaicus. The sequence goes on from JAGFMF010011876.1 coordinate 267,827, forward strand.
TCTAATGCAAAGATGGTTCAATGTATGAAAATAAATCAAAGTAATACACCACATTAGCAGAAAGGAGGAAAAAACTGATATGATCATCTAAACTGGTATATTTGAAAAGCATTGACAAGATCCAACATTCTCTTCATGATAAACAACATTCTACATATATGAAAAACTCATGGGACATCATGCTCAATGGTAAAAGACTTAAAGATTTTCGTCTAAGATCAGGAACAAAACAAGAATGCTCACTCTCACAATTTTGTTCAACATAGAACTGAAAGCTCCTTCCAGAGGAAAAAAAAAAATAAAGTCATATTTGTACTCTGGTGGCTCAAAGGGTTAAGCACTGCACTATGAAACATCCACAGTCACAGCAAGAGTTTCAATTCCTGGCCAGGGAGGGGACCCACATGGTGCAGCAGACCTCTCCTGCCTCACCTGCTGCTCCCCTCAGCAGTGTGTTCCAGTCTGTCTGCCTGTTCTGTTCCCCACTCTGACTCTGATGAATCCTTTCACACACACCCCACACCTCTGGTCTATATTCTAGTTCCTATATGCATAAATAAATAAATCTTTAAAAAATAATAAATGTACAAACTCATCTAAATTGGAAAGGAAGAAGTAAAAATCTATTGATAGATGATATTATTTTATATGTGGAAAACCCTGATGAGGAGTCTCCCTGGTGGTTGCAAGGATTAGGTCTCAGCACTATCAAGCTATTGGCAGCCACTGCAGCAGGATCCCCGCCCAAGATGCTGACCCACATGGTGCAGCAGACCTCTCCTGTCTACCCGCTGTTCTCTTCAGCAGTGTATTTCAATAGATTCGTCTGTTCAGATGCTCCCCACTCTGTCTCAACTCCCATACTTCTGGCCTACACCCCAGCTCTTGTATGCATAAATAAATAAAGTAAATCTTTTTAAAAAATGAAAGAAATAAAGTCCTAGTGATTCTACCAAAAAAAAAATGGTCAGATCTGATTAACAAATGCAAAGTAACAGTATACAAAATCAACACAAAAAATGAATTACTTTTCCATACTAACAACGAGCAATCCAAAAAAGTACTTAACCAAAAAGTTGAAATCTTAACCAAATAGTTGAAAGATTTGTAAAACGAAAACATAACACATTGTTGAAAGAAATTTTAAAATGTATAAACAAATGTAAAACTATCCCAAGTTTCTAATACCATGAATTAGAAGCAAATGATACAGGGGTTCAGAGGATAAATATGAAAATTTACAAGCTAGTAAACTCAATAACCTAGAAAAGACAGACAAATTCTTAGACTTATACAATCATCTGAGATCAATTGGGGAAGAAATAGAAAACCTGAACAAACTAATCACAGAAAAAAACATTGAAACAATAATCAAAATTCTCCCAAAAAACAAAATTCTAGGACAAGATAGTTTCACAAACAAATTCCACCACACTTTCAAAGATGAACTAACACTATCCTACTCAAACTCTTTCAAAAAATTGAGAAAGCAGGAATACTTCCAAATACATTTTCTAGACCAACATTATGCTAGTACCAAAATCAATCAAAAACAACACACAAAAAAGAAAAGTACAGACCAATTTCCCTAATGAACACAGATGCAAAAATCCTCAATAAAATCTTAGCAAGCTGAATTTAGCAATGCATTAAAAGGTTTAAACATCAAGATCAAGTGGACTTATATTAGGAAAACAAGGATGTTGCAACTTTTGAAAATCAATTAATGTAATTCACACATCAATAAAAAAGATTAAAAACAAATAAACATATCAATAAATGCTGAGAAAGCATTTAATAAGATTCAGTATCCATTTACGATGAAAACCCTTGAAAAACAAGATGAATGGGTGGATGAGATGGGTAAGGAGAGGTCAACTGTCAAGTCTATGATAATGGATGGAAACTAGACTTTGGTTGTGATAATAATATAAGGGTATACAGATGTCAAGTTATAATGCTTAAACTTGATGTTACAGACCAATGTTATCCCAATAAAAATTTATTAATAAAAAGAAAAACATGGGGGTCATTTTACTGATAGTAAACGCCTGAATTGGTTGGGCCTTACAGCATTATTACGAAACTCAGTGCTCAAAGTTGTACAGAAATATTAGAAAAATCAAATATATCATTTTATTATCTCGGCATACTACAACTTACAGAAACAATCATATGTCTATTTTACATATGATACCAAAAACATCTATTTTATACATGATATAAAATGTCAGTTTCCACCAAAAATTATAAATCACTTACTGGGACTTAGATTGAGAGTGCACTGAATCTACATATTAATTTGGGGAGAACTGACATCTTTACAATACTGGGTCTTCATTCTATGTTCTGGTTATAAGCCTTCACTAACTTAGAGTTTTGAACATTTTCTCAATATTTTATAGATTGCTATGTAAAACTTTGGGGTATCTTTTGATAAACTTACTACTAAGCATTTGTTATTCTTATACAACTACTTTAAATAGCATCTTTCATGTTTTCACCATTTTATACATAGGAATACAAGTGATTTTTAAGATATTTACTTGTATCCAGAAATGATGCTAATTCATTTATTTTCTAATATTTCATGTAGTTTGGAATTTTGTACATATACAATCATATCATCTGTAAAAATGAGTTTTTTTTATTTTTCAATGTTTTTACATATTTATTTTCTTACCTGACTGCACTTGCAAGGATTCCAAGTCAAATATGTTGAATAGAAACGTTAGTATTAAATCTTATTTTTTTACACCAAAGGGATAGCTTTCAATCCATTAGACCCCTGACTATAATTTCTCTATATGTCTGCCTATCTGTCTGTCTGTCTCTCTTTCTCTGACTAAGCAAGTTTCCTATGATAAATTTGCTAAGAGACTTTACAGTGATCGCATGCTGATTCTAGATAAAATATTTCCAACACTTTTTGGCAAATTTATATAATCTTTCTCCATTATTCTGATTTTTTTTTTCAAAAGATAATTTGTATTTTGGAATAAACTCAACTTGGTAATGATTTGGTATCCCTTTTAAATATTGATGGGTTTAATTTGCTGGTATTTTGTTTGGGTATATTTTTAACTTTGTCATTACGATCTTGATGGATTTGTATTCATTCTATTCTTACTGGCCTCGGCAAAATTATTCAGGAACTACTCCTTCTTTTTCTGTTCTCTGCATAAGTATGTATAAGACTGTTCTTTTTTTTTTTAACTGCTTGGTAGATTTGCTAGCTCTGGATTGATCTTCATAAAAAAAGATATTTGCATGGATTCCCCTGGGAAAATAAAGGAAACCTAGGAATCTTCCTTTATTCAAGGACTTCTGAAGGGTAGAACTGAAAGAGAGGTAAGGTATTTCAAACTTCCTGATATTTTCCTAAAAGGACCTTGCCTAGCCTTGTACCACCCACCTGGCCACACTGTCCCTGAGTGAGCAAGCTTATGGGCAACAGGTCTGTGAGCATCCATTCTCACTACAGAATCCCACCTTCCTGATGGCCCAGACTCAGATCTTGCACAAAAGCTCGGATGTTGGGCAGAGAGCAGGGAGGGGGAGGCAGAGGACCCACTGGGTCAAGCAGACAGAGGCCCTTTGTTTGCTCTGCTTCTTTGTAAATGAGGCAACATTTGGAAACAAATATTGGTTCAGAGGACCAGAGCTTTCCTGTTCCTCCTCCTCAGGTCAGCTAAACAACTACACTGCACGTACACACAAGCTCAGTTTTTTCTACAAGAGGACTAATCTGATTGAAATCTAAGAGCTTTATTCAATTTATGGTAAAAAAAAATTGGATCAAGACTTGGTTTGTTCTTTAACTGGAAGCGCTTATTAACTTTCCTCCTCCTCCCTCTCATTCTCTTCTTCCTTCTTCCTTGCTCCTTTCTTCTTTCCCTTCCACCCCCCTTCCTCTTTCCCCCTTCCTTTTCTGTGAAAACAAAGATCAGCATGAAGAAGGGACCTGTGGTGTAGAGAAGGCAGGCCCAGACTCTGAGGGAGAATCTGGCATTTTATTGTATAGTCTACATCTGCAAAGTGGGTTTCTGATCTTGTCTCTTAAGTAACTGGACACATGGAAGGGCTGAAAACGTGATACTGAATTGGGCTGGAGTCTGGGAGACAGACCCCAGAGGCGGTGTTTCTGCAGGGAAAGAATTCAACATGGAGATTAGGGTTAGTCAGATAAGTAGGACAGGAAAGCTCTGAGCAAGAAGGGTCCTGAAAGAGTTGCCACCAAAAGGCCAAGAAGCAGGAGATTATATGAGCATGAAGAGAGGGCCAGGCTTTAGGTGTCTCTGCATTCTGTCCCCTGCTGATTGGGTCTCCATTTTTAGAAAATTTGTTCTATCTTCCCAGAATGAGCTTTTGGCCATTGCTTCATTATTGTGTCGATTTTCTGAACACCCTGTTTTTGCTGAGTTGGGGCACCCTGACCCTGACTTGCTACCTGTTCCAGATCGCACTTCCTCATTCGATAGTCTCACCTGAGCACAATAAGCTAATGTATGTCTGAAGAATGAAGGTCTGTCTGCCTTCCATGCCTCCCTACTGACCTTTCCTGAGCTTGTAGATTGACCAACATTCAGCTATTCTTCTTCCTTCTTCCTGGCTGACCCTGTGAGCTGGCTGCCTTTGTCTAGAGAATTCTGCAGGTGGGCCATGCAGACCTCTCTCAGACGCTCCAGCCTCTCTGCACACCAAAACCTGCCTTTAGGCTTCTGCCCCTCTATCATTGGGGCAGCCACTGAGCCCCTGGATATTTCCAGTATCCTGGTTTCTTGGTAGAGGCCCTGGTGAATTGATATGTGTACTCTGGAACCACATGGCCTGATTTTGGATAAGTTATTAACCTCTCAGAGTCCAGGTTTCCTCATCTCATCTGTGAAATGCTCCATCACAGAGGCCTTAGTAAGCTCCCTAAACAGCTCTCAGTGTTAGCCATCAAGTTGTAAGAAAGAGACACTGAGATTCTTGAGTAAGGAGCACCTCTGGTACAGAATTAAACACCATAAGGGAGAACACAGGACACAAGTGTCACAGGCTACCAGGGACATGAAACACTGTGCTATTAACCTTTCACTGCCACATACCCCCATATACAGTACAGATGTGGGCAAAGCTGCATGACCTGGTTAATGTACACATGTACATCCTACAGTCAGCCTCACCTCTACCTCCAAAGAATAACAGGCACAGGGCTCTGCTCTGTGGTGTCCTTTTCTGGAGCTGGAAGCAAGGCCCTAGAACCCAACCCATGCATGCAGATGACAAGGAATTCCTGTCCTCCATGTCACATCTGACTTTTCTCCAGATCTGCACTTCCTCCCTTGCACCTCTTTAGGTTTTACTCAGAAGGCTCCATTGACAAAGGGCATGGGGTCGGCTGGACTAGAGAGGACACAGTCTGGCTCTGGTGGTTCCTTTGAGGGGTTCAGGGTACCTATCCGAGGCAAACAGGAGTTGCCTCAGGAAACGGTCACTGTGAGTGCTGGAGGGAAGATAGGAAGGAAGAATGAAGGTCTGTCTGCCTTCCATGCCTCCCCACTGAGCTATCCTGAGCTTGTAGCCTGATCAACATTCAGCTATTCTTCTTCCTACTTCCTGGCTAATCCTGTGAGCTGGTTGCCTTTGCCTAGAGAAGGCATCGGTGGCACATGGGCACAGGGCTGGCAGAGCCCTGCCATCCAGCTTGCCCCTCACTTTCCCTCTCTATCTTCATTTTCTATACTTCAAGGTCCCTCTCATGAAGCCAGACCCCTACCCTCACAACCCACCCAATGCCTGCCGCAGGAGGCGGTAGGAATATGTGTCTTCTGCCAAGATTTGGGTTTCCATGACTTGAGCAGGAGGGCCCATGAGGGGCAGGAGTAGGAAGACAAGGGTGCAGCAGCCACTCTTCCTCACTGGGGGACAGGTGATTGGATGGAAGACTCTTCTTACATGCCCTCTGTAGACAGAAACCCCTGATAAAGCAATGCTTTGTTAAGTGGGGTATGAGCAACCTTTAGTATATGAGACGATCTACTGGAGTGTAGGAAATATATTCTGACTTCTAGTTACTTCTATTCTCTTTACAAAAGACTAACAACATTCACTTATTAATATATTGACTTACACTGTCTCCCACCTGATCTATAGGCCTGATAGACATAGGTCATGTGGAAACTGTGAGGTATCCTAAGGGGGAACACTTCAAAAAGGGGGTAGTGGAGAAGGTGGTGCTAAATGTTGTGACCTTCTGATCTGTCATTTGCTCTGGTTTTGTGGTTCCGCATTTGTGGCTTGCTTGCAGTCAGTAAAACGCATGTACAGATTAGGTAGTGTGATTGAATCAACTAAATGTTACAAGATGCACAAGTGCTGTAAATCAATTCCTGCAGAGAATTAGATGATTCTGATGGCACAAATACAAGTGAACAAGAACAAAATGTTAGAAATGATGTCTTCATTGGAATAAATTATTTAGTATAAATAGAGCCAAAAATCATGTTCACCTGACCAGATTGAATAAGAAGCAAGTTTCGAGAATCTTAAAATCATCTTGATGAGGCTCTAGAATGTGGATTTACTATGTCTTCCACCAGAAACCTTGACCTTTTACCAAGAGCATATTTTGTCTGGAGGTATTATTTATGTATAGAAGGCAGCATAAGCAGGACATTTAAAAATGAATGTTTCATCTTTGTCTCATCAATTTATAAATTTCTACTTCTTTCATGATTGAAATGTACACCATCTATTAGTTTTTGAAAGTGCATATTTGAGGGCCCTCCCATGTGGTGCAAGGGGTTAAGAAGAAGCAGCGCTGTGACACTATCAGCAGCCACTGCCACACACTGCAGCACAAGTTCAATCCCCAGCCAAGGAGGTGACCCACATGGTGAGGCAGACCTCTCCTGTCTGACACGCTGCTCCCTTCAGCAGCATATTTCAGTCCATCTGCCTGTTCTGCTCCCCACCCTGCCTCTGGTGAATCCTCTCATCCCCCCACACCTCTGGCCTGTACTCCCTCTCAAACCCCCCCTACACTTCTGGCCTGTACTCTTGTTGTTCTTGTATGCATAAATAAACCTTTTTTTTTTTAAAGTGCATATTTGAAAGGCACTGGGTAATCCCCCATACTTTTTTTTTAAGTACACAAGTAGAATATACGACCTCATCATTTTTCCTGATCAGGGAAAGCAGAAAGACCTGGAGAGAGCTTAGCTGGAGGGAGCCTAGGTGGCCCAGGGCACGGCCAGTCTGTGCTCACTTGTTACTTCGTGATTCTCAGTCTTGATCATTCCCGGGCAGCTTTTCTTGTGAGAAAGAAATGTTTCCTCCTTGACTTGTCCCTAGTATAAGATACCTGTCATATTGCATGAAGGAAGAAAGGTTTCCCAGGAAGGAAGGTTCAGGAGCCTTAACTCAGCAGACACGGGAAGAGAGTGGCTTCTGGTTGGGGCCGGGCCTTCAAGAGCCCAGGAGCAGATTTCCAGGTACCTGGGAACAAATGAAGGTCGTTGAGACCACTATCTTTGACTTGAATCCATTTTTATTTTCTGCTGATACCCTCTCCCAGGGAAGTTTTGGCTGTCATTCTCCTGCCCTTGTGTGGGTCTGCCGCCGTCTCTTCCCTTTCCCGCTCGGCGCTTTCATCAGCGGAATGAGTGCACAAACTGGCGCTGGCTGAGCTCTAGCATCTGGGCATTCGGGAGCAGAGCCTCCCACCTCCCCACCACCCCACCCCCAGCTTGCTGTAGCTGCGTTCCTGGCACAGAGAGGGCCTGCATTAGCAAGGGGTAATCGTTCTTTAATTCCCTTCCAATCAGCACTTTTGGGCTCGATTCCATCTTCGGTTCTGTCCCGAGGCATGAGCTCGGGAAATGAGGTGATCAGCAGGGGTGAGGAATGAAGGGGGGAGGGGCGAGAGACGATTGGGCAAGCCGGCTGCGCAAACACCAGAGGTCAAAGACTGTGCTGGGTGGGCCGGGTCAGGGATAAAAGGGCGCTGTGCGCCGGAAGGCGGCGCAGAAGCTGGTCCAGTCAGTTCTCGGGACTGCACGCCGCGGACCCGGGAGGATGAGGCTCGCCGTTCGCACTCTGCTGGCCTGCGCTGTACTGGGTGAGTGAGGGCTCTGGGAAGGGCCGACGCCTTGCCTATCCCTCTGCATCCTGGGACCCGCGCTTCTCTTGGGCTGGAAGCCAGATGGCCTTTCCCTCACCCGCCTGCCTGTACCCCTGCACCTGCTTCGGCCGCCTCAGGGATATCTCCGCCCTTGCTCTTACGTGCAGGTTCTGCTTGTATCTGCCACCTCTGCATGGTTTCCTTTTCTTCTCTCTAGTCCAGTCATGTAGTAGTGGAACAGAATAAAATAGAGCATTTCCATCATGGTTATCAAATCCCCTTGCTGTAGCTTTCTCAGTCAAATTCAAACTGGGTAGCGGGGCATTCAAGACCTCACCAAGATCTGACCCGACCCCTTGGCAGTGCTGTGGGTTCCCTTGGTGATGATGAAATCCTGCGCGTGAGGCAGGGTGTCTGAGCGGCCCAGAACGATTCAGAACATGGGATTTGAAGCCAGAGCTCCGGTCCTGATCAGTGAGTAAGATAGGTATTATTCCAGCCTGGGACAGTCAGGTGAGGCCAAGGATCCAGGTACTAGCAGAGTGGAGTTTGTTGCACACATGGGTGCTGTGATGCCCTTTGCTGGATCACCTCTCTCACTTTCACCGCCTCCTGGGATTCTTGGGCCCTTTTTGTCCTCCACACCTTTGAAGATTTCCATGTTTAGTTGTTTGTCTCTCCTAAAAAACATTTCCCCTTCAGAGTCACCCCCAATTAGTTGCTTTTACCCTCCCTCCCCTACCTCCAGATACACACATTTATAATGTCTGTGTAAAGTAAATTCAGGACAAATTCCTATTCACCAGATCTCAGCAGGGAAGTTTCCCAGCAAAGACTGGTGGGGTGGTTTTGGGGAGGGTCTGCACCAGCCGCTGATGTCTCCTGCATTTCCCATGGTAGAGGTGGAAGAAAGGGTGATTGGTCACCCTATGCATCCTGGAAAACTGGTGCCTTCCTCCTCTCCAGCTTTGTGCTGGTCACAGTAGAGGTGACAGAGGTTTTGGGGGCAGTGTCAATGCTCGTGTGATGGGGACAATACACATGTAACTATATGGATGTTTATGATTACAGACATAGTTTTAGCTTCACCTAATGGCAACCAAAGGGAGGGGGAAAGTTGGTGGAGGGAGTCATTGGAAACAAGAGGGAAGTCAACCATTGTGGAGTTTCTAGTTGTTCCCGAAACACAGGAGTGACAGGGCAAATTTGTTGTCTCAATAATAATTTACCTCTCTCTACTGACCAAGCAGAGGGAAAAGAGCACAAACTGGTATCTTCTTTTGTTCCCTGGACAGAGATCAAAGACTGGAGACCTGGTTTCTATGCCAGTCTCAGCCACTATCAGGCTGGGTGACCTGGGATAAATCGTCATCATTCTCTGAGCCAGTTCCATCACCTCTTAAAAAATATTGATTTTTATCCCAGCAGCTTCCCTAGCTTGTGGTATCAAGCCAATGCCTAGAAATGGTTAAAAATGATCCGTCACCCCTATGATGCTTATGCACCATGGCATTCCCAGGATGGGGAGCGACAAAGGCATGGTGAATACAGAGAAGGAGTTACGGTCTCCAAGTGAGGACTGATGGTCAAGCTGGCACCCCTCTGGTCAGTGCAGGGCACTCAGCAGTTGAGCAGGAGGTCACTGGGATATCCAGCCTCAGAATGCAGTGTGATGGGTGCCCTGCAGTGTTCACAGACAGGAGTGGGAGGAAGACAGGACACAAGACATAGCCTTCAAGACTCTTAGAGGGTGTTGGATTTTCCCAGTGGCTCAGGGATCTCTGGCTTCTCTCCCCTAGGACTGTGCCTGGCTGTCCCCGATAGAACTTTGAAATGGTGCACTGTCTCATCTCATGAAGACAGTAAGTGCCAGGATTTCAAAAAAGCCCTTCCTTCGGATGTTCCAATTCTCTCCTGTGAGAGGAGAAGCTCTTCCATTGATTGCATCAAGGCCATTTCGGTAAGTTGCTGCTGCCTAAGGGAGGAGGGGAGAAAGCCCATACTTTGCTTTCTTCTGTCTCTTTGTAACAATTCTGTGCTCAGAAATAGGAGGTTGAGGATTGGGACACATATACCTCATTGCTAATTAAATCCTTCTGGAAATTGAAATAGGATTGGTACTCTTTAATGTGATATAAGCAAAATCCAACATTCTCTGAGGATTATTTTGAACTCAGGAAAAAACAAGAATTTTTCCTATCAAAATGGTCCCATAACATTGCTCGTGGAAGTAAATGAGCTCTGCTCACAGAGAAGAGGAACTGTGTCGGGATTGCAGGTGATGGCTGGTTCCAATCACTCTGTGAAGATCATTCTTGCACCTAAATGTGCATGTATCAGACCCTGTGTGGTCCTGAGTCTTGAGGAACTTACTGCAGTTTAGTCAGAAGAGAAGAAAATCATGCAAACAACTAGACAATGCCATTTCAGGTTGTGTGACATACAATGAAGGGAAAGAGTAGCGTGTCCTGACAGACTTCAGCAGTGACTTGGTTTGTCCCAAGTGTCGGGCATTTTACCTGGGAATGAAGCAATAAAGCTGAGATCCCAGGGTTAAGCATGGGTGAGTCTCCCAAGAGTGTGGTTGAATACCCCAGGCAGTGAACATCAGCGAACAACAGTGTATACAATGGCCCGAAAAGAGGGGAGAATTGGGCTTGTCTGAGTTGCTGGAGGGAAGCCAGAGTGACACAAACAGAGCAAACAGAAGAGTGGAAAGAGGGATGAGGTAGGAGATAGAGACTCAGCCAGAGGCACGTGATTAACTGAAGGAATCAGTGATTCAGTGCAAACAATTAGAGGTGTGTGTGTGTATGTCTGAGAGAAAGAGAGAGAGAGAAACCGACCTTAGTTACTACCATGACTTAATTATAATCCATGATATATGACATACTCCTAAGTTTGATACATACACGCCTCTCTAAACATCTAAATATAATGTTAATAATATAAAATAATACCAGCCACCACAAATTTTGTGCTTGCAAAATTTGTTTATTGCCAGTTACGTCTAGGGCTACTGTGGGGCAGTAATTAATGCTATGGAATGACAGCACTTAGGGTATCGTTTGCTGGCTCTATATAAAAGTACCCATGCATTTAACCATCCAGAACAAACAGAGTCAATCCTTAAATTTTTCTGGACTTTTCTTTCAGTTTTAGAACTTAATGTAGGTATTCATGAATGGCTGCATTGTTTTGTTCCATAAAAAATTGCATAAACATGACAATATGATGTGTTGTTTTCCCTGGTTGGCTTTTCCCTCCTCAGCGGGATGGTAGTACAAATTATGTTGTTAAATGTATCTATTGTTGCTGAATATAATTATTCTTCATTCCTTTTCATGGCTCTACAATAGTTCATTATGTTAGTATTCCACAATTTATTTTTCTCTTTTGGTCATTAGGCAGTTTGGATTGTTTCCAATCACTTGTTTTTCTCATCAGGGCTTGAGGAGTATTCTTACACAAATATCCTGGGACAAAATTAGTAATAGTTTCTCTTCTCTTAAATATGTATGTGGAAGCACACTTTCTGTGCTATAGGGTATGTATTTGATTTAAGGCAATGCCAAAAATATTTAATTTTTATGCAAGTGTGATTTTTACTCCTGGCAATAGCATATGAGAGTAAGCATCTTGCCTTATAATTTAATCAATGAGAACTATTTATAATACTAGTCAGAGCTTCTAAAGAGGTAATTTTGGTTCAAGATATTTGAAGCAAGAAAATGCAATAAAAATTTTTTATCAAGTGTCTATATAAAAGATGGTGTTTCTCACTTTAAGAGAAAATAAATTCTAGACCTAGTGGGAAGATACTTATCACATTTCAAGTGGACTTAGTTCAAGGATGACAAGTAAAAGAAGCTGAAACTGAACCAAACAAACAAAAAATTGCACAAGCAAATAAGAGTGTAATGAAATAAATAAATCCACACTACCTTTAATTAATTTATCATTATTTTTAAAGATTTATTTATGCATATAAGAACTGGGGTACAGGCCAGAAGTGGAGGGGTGAGAAGATTTACCAGAGACAGAGTAGGGAACAGAACAGGCAGAATAAGTGAAATACACTGCTGAGGGGAGCAACAGGCGAGGCAGGAGAGGTCTGCTGTGCCACATGGGTTCCCCTGAACTCGTGCTAGAGTGGCTGCAGATAGCTTCACAGTGCTGAGACTTAACCCCTGGGATACCAGGGAGGCCCTGCCTCTATTTTTAAATGTGAGTTGGACAGTAGTGAGTTGTGATATGTCTGAGTAGTTGGATTAAATGAGCGATGAGCCACATGAAGTCACAATTAGCACTTCACATTTAACTCAGAGTATAAGAAGCTAAGCCCAGAGAAAGATCAGTCACTGAACAAGTCTCCTGCAGTTATCTGGACCCAGTACAGGAAGGACTGAGTACTGAGTATACATTCAGCGTGGAGCAGAGGTGATCAGTGTGGAGTGTGATATAGTAGTCTCCTCTCCATTATAAGGAAGGCTCCACAGAAGGGCCTGAGAAGGACTTCAGCAGATGGTCCAAGATAAAGAGGTCACCACATGAAAGCACTTCCATGCTCTGGAAATGTAAATATGTTGAAGAGCATGGCAGGTGGAGTGACCTGAGTCCTTGACTACAACCCCTGTAGAACCTGTGAGTGTGCTCTGTACCGAGTCTGGTGCAGGAAAGCCTGAAGGAAAAGCTTCTGTAATTCAGGTTGAGCCTGAAAAATCACAATAGGGTTCTGGGCCAAGAGCTAGACTTGTCATCAGGGAAAAGAGAAAAACAAACCACTCCTTTCACTATGCAGGAGGGATAAGAACATGGTGGAGTCAACTGAAGTGTTATGTGTGGTCTGGTTAACTAAAGGGTTCTTATGGCCTCAGATCCAATAATCCTACCACTCACCCCACATACCTAGATTTAAGTGGGTGTTCCTTGGAAGTGAGGCTTCACTGGGGTCTCGTCTCTTCTCTTTCAGGCAGGTGAAGCAGATGCGGTGACTTTGGATGCAGGTTTGGTGTTTGAGGCAGGCCTGGCCCCCTACAACCTCAAGCCTGTAGTGGCAGAGTACTATGGATCAAAAGACAGTGAGTTCTCCCTGGGGACTCAGAAAGGGGTCTCTGGCTTTGTTCTGTAGATACTGAGTCTTGTCTTGTTCAGGGGGGTAATGGAAGGAGGGTGAATCCTGATGAGCATTCAGCATGTAGGAATTAGTGGGAAGTAAGGGGCCCTATTGGCAGCCACAGGCCTCTGGGTGCTTTGGGCTGGATAAGCACTGGTGGTCTTGACACTGACCTCCTGAGGCAGGAAATGTGGTCCCTAGAGAAGCAGGCTGTATGCAGCCTGATCTGAACCTCTGGGGTTTAGAGCTATATGGAGGAGTTCTCCAGGATCCATCGTGCCACACAGAGGCAAGAGACCAGGCTAGAGTCCACATCAGAGTACCTTGGCCTTGCGTCTCTGCTCAAAGCAACCTGACTATTCCTGGCCTATGTCAGGGAACATGTTGGAATGACAGCTTTTCCAAGGGAGGAAAGGAGTCAAGCATGTTGGCTCCCTTACTGCAACCCCAGTGTCCTGGCAGGTGTTGGTAGATACCCTACAAAGTAGGGTTGGAAAAAATATTTAGGGTACATGTATATGTGGCCATCTTGCACCTGTGTTTGCCTGGACAGTTGTTGCAAATGTTTTTCCTGTAGACCATTCTTCCCCCTGCAAGCCTATGAAGGTTTTCCTTATCGCGCCCTCCTTATCCCTATTTCCTTATCTCTAACCCCCATGAGTATGACCTCTGAGCTGTCCTTGGAGGGTCTTTCATTCACACTGTCTCTTTGTAGATGCGCAAACTCACTATTACGCTGTGGCTGTGGTGAAGAAGGGCACCAACTTCAAGCTGAACGAGCTCAAAGGCAAGAAGACCTGCCACACAGGCCTTGGCAGATCCGCTGGCTGGAACATCCCCATGGGCCTCCTTTATTGGCAGTTGCCTCAGCCACAGGAATCTCTTCTGAAAGGTGAGCTGGCAGGAGGGTGGATGCTCTTGGTTAGGCATCTCTTCTGATGCCCACACAGGACACACTTGTGGCGCACTGTCATGACTAGACAAACATATGATGACTCTGGGAGTGGAAGTGGAAGGTAAATCACCTTTAAAACTGGCAGATATGCTATAACAGCAGTGCTTGGGGGTGTCAGCTGAACATTTTCTTCCCTGAGTTCCCAACACCCCATTAGAGGCAGAATGGGGGAAAGAGCATCTGGCCCCACAAAAGGACTTTCTGCCAGGGCCAAGGTTACTGGGTCTTACTCTACACTTCCCAGGGGTTCTTTCCCCTCTGTGGCCAAGTGTGTTGCATTCTCCTGGAGGTTTCTCTCTGGTGGCATCTGCTGGTCATGAGCTTGCACTGCACCTCTCGTGCACCTCTCCAAGTGGGTCTCCCATTTTCTGGTCAGGCTCTCAGAAGGAGCCTGTCTCTGCACTGTTGCAGTCTGAGAAGACAGAAAGTGGGTTGATAGTGACCTGAGATGGGTACTGGTGGGTGGAAGGCACAGGGTGGTTCTTGGGGAGGGAGGGAGAGGACAGGAGTTTATGCAGTCTCTTTTGGAAACCCTTAATTTTGATGAATGAGCATACATGAAGGTGAGCTGGGACTGGGTGTACTGGTTTTGTTTGGTCACTCTGCTCCCAGCCTGGGGTGGAGTCTGTCATTGCCTGTGGCCAGGCTGATGGATGCCTTGTGTTCCATGTCTGTCGAGCAGCAGCGGCCAGTTTCTTCGGGGGCAGCTGTGTACCCTGTGCGGATATGAAGCAGTTCCCCCAACTGTGTCAGCTGTGTTCAGGGACTGGGTCTGACAAGTGTGCCTGCTCCAACCACGAACCATACTTCGGCTACTCGGGTGCCTTCAAGTGAGTTAGACCGTCTTCTTTGGGCCTCCAAAGTGCTCAGTGTCTCATTGGGGAAACCCTCCATGGCCTACAACAGACCCAGCCTGCAAAGGGTTGTCCAAGAGGCCTGCACTCCTCACAGTGACTTGGTGATCCATCTGGGACTCGCCAGGCCAGTGCCTATTGCCTTCAACTTACATGGACAAGGAAGCCCCTCTCCTGAGTGTTCTCACACTGGACTGGGCAGAGCGCACAGGCGCAGGTGCATCCCTGGTATCGGGCCTTTTTCAGTGACCAGCCCCCACTTGCTCAATGCACGGCACTCTCCTGCCTCCCTTACTACCCCTGAGCAGACAGCTCATGTGGCTGATTTCTTGACCCCCTTTTCCCCTTGGTTGGTTTTATAGCCAGGCAAGGGCACATTTCCTTCCTCAGGAGACACTATACCTTCATCCTCCATGTAAAAGTTTGAGAACTCTTCTCTGTGTTAAAATATCTTTAATATATTTTCACTGCTTTGGGGCACATGACAAAGGACCCCCAGCCTCTGTGAGCTCATCCCTCACCACACAGTGGTACTTTAGATATTAGCACCTCAGCACAAGTACTTCAGCTGTGTGTATGCTCTAAATCATCTCACAGCCTTTGTCCCTGGATTGTACAGTGTGATCAGAACTTCAAGGTCAAGAAGGGTCTGTCCTGTGGGAATTCTCCTAATATGCTTCTTCCCCACAGGTGTCTGGCAGATGGTGTTGGGGATGTGGCTTTTGTCAAACACACAACAGTGCTTGGTAAGTGATAGAATTTGCAGATCCCCTCTGACCAGTGGGTCCTATTTTTTTTCCCCTGATCCCTTTTTCATGCTCAGTGGTCACATAAAGCCTAGTGTGTTCCTCCTTATCACTGCTTAAGTTTTTACCTGTGCAGCAGTGTGTGCCTGTAGGGTCTACACCTGGACGCCTGGGCCTCTTTCCATTATTCAACCTCCTGGACACAGACTCTGCCCCCTGGTCACTGTTGCCAAAGCAAAAGATTGGGGGCAGGTCTGACCAACCTACAGTCTGCCTGCTGAGATGAGAAATATTTTGGGGTGTGGGGCAGTCACCCTTGTATTGGCAGCAAAAGCTTTTTGCCTGTAATGGGTTGTAGGATCTGACCCAAGTCAGTTTCCTCATGTTCCTGGATCTCAATGACTGCTTTAGACTTCTCAGTTCACTATTTTATGATTCAGTGGGATTCAAAGTGGGATTCAGTGGGATTCCCCCAAAGAAGGGAAGGGGAGACCACAGCTGATAACTCTCTGAATTTGGCTCATCTGGACTTCCCTTCCCCACATAATCTGAAAGACAAGCCTGACAAGGACCAGTATGAGCTGCTCTGCAGGGACAACACCCGGAAGTCAGTGGAAGACTACAAGGAGTGCTACCTGGCCCAGGTCCCCTCCCATGCCGTTGTGGCCCGAAGTGTGGGTGGCAAGGAAGACTTGATTTGGGAGCTTCTCAAGTATGCCCAGGTATCTCCACCTGCTATGCTCCCTTCCTGTGTTCAAGGTGCCAGGAGAGGGCAATAAGGCCTGATATTCAGCATTCTCTGCTTGGATTTGGGCTTTTCCTTCTTCCCATCTTGCCACTATAGATAGCCTTGTACATTTAGGTGGCATAGTGGGAACCATGTCACCTGTCATCCACTTGTCAAAACGTGCCCAGCAGAGATTCCTGCCAGTCACATAGAGCCTAGTACTGCATTATCACCTGCTGTCCATTACACTCAGACCAGTGAATTATTGCTCTATTCCACTTCTTTAATCTCAGCTAGGCCTTCAAGGCAAAAACTCTTTCCCCATGAGGCCTTTCATCAGCTTCCCAGAAGGACATGACTTCTGGGTCATGTCCCTCAGTCTGGCTGCAAGGGAGCTATACACATAGTGGCTTTATTTTCCAGAGCAGTGGAAATCCAGGCTGCCAAAATTCCTCCTGCCTAGGGTTTCTCACTATCAAAAGTTGAAGTGGCAGCCTCAGTGGCAGCCCTTGAGGCAGATGACTTTCCTGTATTCAGTGAGCTGTCAACCCAGCCAGCCAGACAGACATTTAGATACTAGACAGGTTGTGAGCAGACAAGGCACTGGATGTGCTAGAACAGGCTTGACTGCCTTCCCCTGGCATCTCAAAAGTTTCCTGCTTTAAATTTTGTTTTTTCTGTTCTTGCACTTTGTTTTCTGGGTTGTTGTTTTTTTTTTTTTATTCAATCCTTTTTTGCAACCTCCTTTGCCACTATTGTCATTCACTGTTGTGTTTGATTATTCACAGGAACATTATGGCAAAGGAACAACTAAAGGATTCCAGATATTCAGCTCTGATCATGGAAAGGACCTTCTGTTTAAGGACTCCGCTCAAGGGTTTTTAAAGATTCCACCTAAGATGGATACCTGGATGTTCCTGGGATATGAGTATGTCACTGCTGTTCGGAACATCAGGGAAGAAACACGTAAGTGTACTGGGGAAGCCTGGTGTGACCTGAGGAGCTTGCAGACCATTGAGGGTGGGGGCTCAGTACTTGGAGTCTTTCTATATACTGAGCACCTGTCCTGATGCTCCTTTGAGTGCCTACCTTTGTTGTCCAGTCTTAGACTGATGCTAAATGTCACTGAGCATCATGATATGGCTCCGGGCATCACCAAAGGGCTTAGAGGAAATTCCTCTTTAAAATGACTTGGATTGATACCAGCATTATATAAATTAGGGTTGCCCTTAGAGAAGGTAACAACCTGCCACAAAGTAAGTCAAATAGAATAGAATAGGATTGCCACAAATTTGCATATTCGCAGCCAGGACAGGGTCAACATGTGGCACAGCAGAGTTGGAACTCTAGATAGGCCCATCCTGTTCCTGTCATCGGGTCCCTCGTTCACTCAACAGAGATCTACTGACAATGCAGTCATAAATTATCCTAGCTGCTGGCCTACAGCAGTGGGATAAACATAGGTTAGATTCTGTTGTCATGGAATGTTCTCACCAGTGGAGAAGAAAAATGTTCATTGAATACTCTCTTGCATAATCAGTTAAAAGTGACATATGCTCAGAAGAAAATTAAATCAGAACAAAATATCCTGGTCTTAGGAAAACAAAGAAAATCAGATCCTAGACTTGAGGTAAGGCTTCCTTGAGAAAGAGACCTAGAACCGAGTTTGAAAGTTCAGGGGATTTATTGCACTGATCATGAACCATAGTTCTGTTCCCTGAACAGTGAGAGTGCCCTGGAGAACAAGACAGGCACAACCATTCTCTGGCCAAGATTTTGTTTTCCTGCAGAGAATAGAAAATAAATAATAAGTAATAAGAATAGCTTAGGTAGTTAAAAGCTATTTTTAAAAAATTAGAAAAAAAAACAAAAAAACAAAAACACCATCCCAGTAGCCTGAAGTGATAGTGCCCAGGGGTGGAGAAGAAAAGTTGGCTTTTCTGAAGCAATTATTTTAAACTAAATCTAAGCAATGAGAAGTCAACCAAGAGATTATTGTTGCCTCTGCTTTGTAAGACATTAATTCCTGGTGTGTTGCTGGCAAATCCTAGCATTTGTGTGAAGAGTGGGTGGCATTCATAACCAGCGGACAACAACAGGCATCTCGTGAACTTTGGGTCTCTTTCTTTCTTATGCCCTAGGCCCTGATCCATCAAAGGAGGGATGCAAGAAGGTGAAGTGGTGTGCAATTGGCCACCACGAGAGGGCCAAGTGTGATGAATGGAGTGTCAACAGTGGAGGGAAAATAGAGTGTGAATCAGCAGAGTCCCCCGAAGACTGCATTGCCAAGATCACGGTGAGTGACTCCTGCCTCTGCAGCGCAGAGTCCCAGCCACTGCTGCTTGCCTGTCCCTGAGGCTGTATGAGTGTTCCTGGGTATAAAATGAAAACCCCGATTCCCAAGAACCTTGCCCTCACTATGGGACCCCAGCGTCATAGGAACTTGCAGCTTGCACGTCGGAAGGGTTCCTTCAGGCTCTGGGTTTGTGTTAGACACGCGATGGCAGTCTGAGCAGTGTCTGTTGGACATGAGGCAGGCACTGGAGACCTCAGTGAGCCATGACAAGTGTGCTGGAAAAGTTGATTGGTTTTGTCAGTCATTCCCCGTTTACTCTGGGAAATTCATTTTTTAAAAAAGATTTATTTATGCATACAAGAACTGGGGTACAGACCAGCGGTGTGGGGGTTTAGAGGATACACCAGAGACAGAGTGGGGAACAGAATAGGCAGATTAATTGAAATGCACTGCTGAGGGAAGAAACGGGCGAGGCAGAAGAGGTCTGCCACGCCATGTGGGTCACCTCCCTGTTCTACAGCAGGGATTGAACTGTGCTGCCTTGGCTGAGGTTTGCCTCATAGTGTGTTCTTTAATCCATTGTGCCACCAGGGGCGCCCTACTTTGGGAAATGTAAAAATCCTGCATGACATAAAAAAGAAAATAAGGAGTACTCATAATCTTCTCAAGAGAAAATAATATGATAATATGTATAATATTAATCTATATAATATGATATACTCATATAGCTCATTATTCTTATTTCACCTGATATTTAGTAAGTTATTCCCATGTCACAAATTATTTTTAGAAAATACGATTTTTTGGGGGGAGAGAGGCTCATGCTGTTTTTTTCTCTTTTAGCATATTTAAAAATATATATATTGATTTTTCCAAACTATGTTAATTTCGGGAGTACATCTTCACCTCCACAGTCTACGTCTTGCTTTACACCAAATGTCTAGTGCCCTTCCCACTATCAGTCAATCCCATATCCTCTACCTTCTCCTCTCGATACTCACTCTACCTTCCCTGCTGGTAGCCACTACATTTTTTTATAGAGTCTAAGAGTTGTTTTTGTTGTTATTTATTAGTTCATTTGCTCTGGTTACTTATATTCCACATGAGAGCGAGACCATCTGATAATTGTCTTTCACTTCCTGACTTCTTTTGCTTAGCACAGTCACCTCCAGTCCCACCCATGTTGTCACATGACATTTTAAAGCTGTAATCTGTTCTATAGTATGACTATTATGCAATTTATTGTCCATAACATCATTTAGTCTGTTTCAACCTTTTTGCTACTCTGAGTCATACCTACATGTCTTTGTCCGCTTATATATTTTGCCCAAATAATTGCCCACAAAACTGATCATTCCTTTAGAGTGTACTGCTAAAAAGTATATTGCCAGCCCCACTGGAAAGTTTGTCAGTCTTGTTAAGTTTAAACATCTCCCTTACTGGGCCTCCCTGGTGGCCCAGCAGGTTGGACGCTGCACTGTGGAGCATCAGCGGCACAGCAACACGAGTTTGATCCCCAGTCAGGGCGGGGACCCACATGGCACAGCAGATCTCACCTGCTTTGCCCTCTGTTCCCCTTAGCAGTGTATTTCAGTAGATCTGCCTGTTCTGCTCCCCACTCTGTTTCTGGTGAATTCTCTCACCTCCCACAACTCTGGCCTGTACCCCAGCTCTTGTATGCATAAATAAATTTAAAAAAATAAATAAACATCTCCCTTATTCAGGGCTTCTTAAATCTGAGAATTAGGTCATATTCTAAATATCTCATCTCCATCAAGCACTGAAATAGCACTTGACCCACTGGGCCAAGATTTGGGGATAGACTCCCCATCAGGAGACACTCTGTCATAAACACAGCCTCAAGACCCCGACTACACTCATCTGTCTTACAAATGAGAATTCTTCTTTGGGATAGGAGGAGTGAAGTGAGTTTTTCTCCTGAAGAAAGTAAGCAAGGCACAGAGACTTGATTATCAGTTCATCATAGTTTGGGTGAAAATGAGAGCACATTTTATTTTCTGTGCTGGGTGTGCCTTACTAATCCTTTGCAGGTCTCCTAACACCTGCATGATCTGTTGGAAGACTGCTTCAGAAAATAACTGAAAGGGCAGATGGGACGGGAGGTGGCCTCTTTTCATCTGTTGTAATGTACTGTGTCTTTGCAGAAAGGAGAAGCTGATGCCATGAGCTTGGACGGAGGCTACATCTACATAGCAGGCATGTGTGGCCTGGTGCCTGTCCTGGCGGAGAACTACAGTAAGTGGAGGAGATGCTTCTCTGGGCTTTATTCTCTTAGGGCCATGGAGAGAGGAGATGAGAAAATCATAGCCTGATTGATACTGTAGTCGCTATAATGCTCTTGCTTACTAAGCATCTCCTACTTCCCAGGCTTCAGACTCCTGCCTGTCTAATCCCCACAGTCATCTTGAAGGATGGGAGCTGTCATTAGGCTTCCCACCAGGGCTTTGCCCTGTGAAGTTCCAGTTAAAAATGACCCCATTGCAGAAGAAAGTTCTCAGCTGGGATTCCTAAAAGAACTTCCTATTTTCCAAAACTCACACTTCCGTTGCCTTGGTCACAGCATAGTCAGGGCACAAAACTTGGAATTCACAACTTGAACATCAACTCTAGAGGGCAGTGAACTAAAGTGAACTTGCATAATCCAGATAACCTGGACTTTTTGGTAATTTGGACGATAGGTAAGCACTAGCTTTACTCTGTGCTGCAACATAAGAAAGGTATGATTTCCAATCACTAAAATGAGTGATTGATGATTTTATTTTCATTTCTCCAGAAACTCAAGGAGCTCAGTGTGCAACCACACCAGAAAAAGGTGAGTTGGGATTGGTAATCTCATGAGTTTAAGCTGAATTCCCATTGCTTTTGGGAAAAACTAAGGTGAGTTGAGAAGTTTAAATTCAAACCAAAAGTAGATATGGCAGTAGAAGAGACTAATTTTTTTAGAATGCGAAAAAAATCACAGAAGTGTAATAATTTATAATGGTGGTGACTCTTCCATACCAACCATGACCTGCACACAGAAATTTTGACCCAGCCCAATAAGCTAGGTTTTGTTTTCTTGAAAGGAAGTATAGGAGGACCAGTGACTCAAAAACTATAAATTGTCTAGGCTTCTCCATCCAGTAAGTAAATTATGCTACTCCCAGCACATTGGACTGCCTCCCATTACATGAGACCTATGCAGCTTTATTTTTAAGATTTATTTATTTATGCATATAAGAACTGGGGTACAGGCCAGAGGCATGGGGGGTGAGAGGATTTGCCAGAGACAGAGTGGGGAACAGAACAGGCAAATGGACTGAAATACTGCTGAGAGGAGTAGCGAGAAGAGGTCTGCTGCACCATGTGGATCCCCTCCCTGGCCAGGGATTGAATGTGTGCTTCAGTGGCTGAGGATGCTCCACAGTGTGGTGCTTAACTCCTTGAGCCACCAGAGAGGCCCCCTGTGCAGCTTTAGATGAGAATTAGAAAGAGGTCTTGCTTATTTGTGCCTGCCGAAGCTGAGGAGAAAGGCCACACAGGCAGATGTCTAGGAGTCTGCAATTAGCCGGCCTCCCAGCGAGGACTGGGTCTAAGAACCTAGGCCAACCAGGCTCTCCCCAAGGACTCTGAGAATAGGTGGATCTGGAGAGATGGAGGTGCAAGCAAGTTAGAATATCTTACACCAAGATGAGCACTGTGCTCCAGTGCCCCTAGGCTTAAGCTTCTCCAATTCATTTTCCAGCCATTGATATATGATTTTTGTCCTTGTGACTTTCCCTAATGACAAGATTCCAGCCTTTCCCCTCACTCTGAGACCACTTCCTATGTATTTTCTGTAAGAAAATATGGAAAGAACTGTCCTTAATCCATATATAATACAGCCTCTCTGCTTTCTGTTGTAAATAGTTTATTGAATTAATTAAAATTGGAATACTGATATCATGGGTTGAGTCCCTTTCCCAGTTTTAAGGACTGGCAAATTTTTGCTGCTAAAGATGGCAGTTGAGCTGATTTTGACAGTTTCTACTTTCATAGTTACTTTGGTACAAAATTGAATTCTCCTTATCACAATGTCTAGTCAAAATATTCTCTGTAGTTTATTGGTTGTTTACTACCACTCTGTTCTAATAATTGTTAACGTACAAAATTTTGGTGTTACATGTATACTTCAGTGTCCATCCCTCTGATATTCCACAGTGGAGGGAGTTGCTGGTTTATAGCTTTAGTAGCTGTATGCAGCTTTTATACACCAGTCATTCATTGCTCAGATTATAATGTATTCTTACTATTTAAAAAAATATTTATTTTTATTTATTTATGTAAACAAGAACTGGTCAGAGGTGTAGGGGGTGAGATGATTCACCATAGCATTTGGGGAGCAGAATAGGTGGATCACTCAAGTATGTTGTTGAGGGGAGCAGTGGGCGAGACAGGAGAGCTTTGCTGCACCAGTGAGCTCATGCTGCAGTGGTTGGTGATAGCTTGCTAGAGCTGAGACTTTAATCACTGCCCCACCAGGAAGGGCACTTACTATATTTTTTTAAGTTCAGATTAATCGGACAAAGTGATTTGTACCTCACCTCTGTCAATTATTGGGAAGACCCTTTACAAAACAGATTCAGGATAATTTTGCTTCCAAAGGGATATGACAGGCTCTGATTGCGGACAGACACTCTGAAAGGCCCAAAGGTTTCAATCTTTCCTTTCCTGGTATCTTTCTCATAGGATATCTGGCTGTGGCCTTGGTTAAGGCGTCAGATCCTAGCATCACCTGGAACTCTCTGCAAGGCAAGAAGTCCTGCCACACCGGAGTAGATAGAACTGCTGGCTGGAACATACCCATGGGTCTTCTCTACAACAAGATCAACAAGTGTGAATTTGGTGAGTGCTCCTGGGAGGGGGTCAGAGCCAGGCCAGAAAGAGGTGTACTGGGAAGAGAGTGGCATGTTACAAAATACTGTGACTATTTCTATATTAGTAAAATTTGGTTGAAGTAAATCTCAAGGAAATATCTAAAAGAATATCTAAAATATGGTAAGGATAGGGGGCTAAGTCAGAATGGCTCTTTTCTGTTGCACCTAATGGCTTAAGTGAATAAATATTTACTTTTCTGTCTCATGAAAAAGATGAGAGATGAACAGTCCATGGGTAATATGGTCATTAGAAACCTACCTCCTCCTTCTCTCTTTCTACTCTACTTTTCTAAACATGAGGCCTCATCTTCAAGGGCCCCCCTGATTGTCATATTATCCATGACCCAGGCAGCCTCAAGGAGCCAGGAGTTAGTGCAACTTAAAGTATATGCCACCTGCTATCACCTTATTAAAGGAGTCATCCAGGCGAGCTAATCCAATTACTTCAAGTAACTTCATTGTTGTCTAGAGCTTAGGTACATAGTAGTCACATTTACCTACAAAAGAGGTTAGAAAATGTCATCTTTTATTTGGACATTCTTCTACCCAATAAAACTATACCGTTTTTCAAAAAATTAAAAATAGAACTACCATATGATCCACCAATTCCACTTCTGGGTATTTATCTGAAGAAAACAAAACACTAATTTGAAAAGATAAGTACCCCCTCCCATGTTCAGTGGACCATTGTTTCCGATAGCTAACATATGGAAAAAACCTTGCCCAACAGTAGATAGATAAATGGATAAAGAAGCTGTGAATCTGTATACAATGAAAGGTTGCTATGAAACTTTCATAAGTCAAAATGGCTCACCAACTCCAAAACAAACATGCTATTTTCACTTTTTGCCTTTTGTCCTAACAATGAAAATCCTCTTCAGAGTTCTTTCATTTAGAAGTAGCACAATGCAAGCTTATAAAAAAAGTTATGTAATACCCGTGTAAACATTAGAATATTATTCAGTCATAAAAAGGTTGGAAATCATGTCATCTGTGGCTAATTGAAATAAGGCAGAAAGAAAAAGACAAATACTGTATGACCTCAATTATATGTTGACTCTAAACCCCCTCCCCCAATCAATTAATAAAAGCAATTTAAACTCATAAATATAGAGAACAGACTGGTGGTTTCCAGAGGTGGTAACTTAGGGTGGGGGGAGACAGCAAAATAGGTGAAGGTAGTCAAAACATAAACTTCCAGTTATAAATAAATCTTGGCAACATATGGTGATTATACTTAATAATACTGCATTGTATATTTGAAAGATAAACTTCTAATAAAGTTATCATTACAAGGAAAAAATTGTAAGTCAGTGCTGAAAGGTGTTAACTAGTCCTATTGTGGTAATCATTTTGCAATATACTTGCAATATCAAATTGTTATGGTATATACCTGAAACTATATAGTGTTATATGTCAATATATTTCAATAAAAAAATTAATGCAGAAAATATTTTAAAAACAAACTAGATTTTTACTAAGCAATATGGGGAATGGGTGTTGAGTCAGCAGCTGCAATCCCTTCCTCAGGCTGTGTAGGGTACAGGTATGTGTGGGTTCTCAGGTCTCTTTAAGGTCTTGGGGTCTCATCAAGTGACTGCCCATTTTCTAGGCACCTTTGAAGGTTTATAAATCAGTTTAGTCTCTGTGATCTCTGAATATCTTCAGGTATGAGCTTAGTTCTGTTCTCCCAAAAAACTGTATGAAAGTTCACCATGGACAAATGTTTTCTAATGGCTTTTATTTACATTAACTTCCTGAGCATTCCCTCCTTGCCAACAGCAAATATACACCTCTTTTAAAAGGAAAGGTCTCTGAAGATAGTTATGAACCAGACAATTCCAGTGTGTGGGACTTGATGATGAGATGGTTTCTGCACTGGAGTATTCTAAGAAACCAATCTGGCAGGAAGCAAAATGTGGCTGAGAGCATTCAGAAGCTCTGCTGCCACCAGCAAGGGCACTACCACTGCTCTCCTGAGTCTCTTGGCAGTTGTACCATCTTAGAGAGCAGCTGAGCTGTGAAATTTCCCAGCTCATTCTTCATCTTGGACTTCCAAAGCTGCTTCTTCTTTTTTTTTTAAATAAGTTTTTTGGGGTGTCGCTGTTCTTTGTTGTTTTTTTTAAGATTTATTTATTTATGCATACAAGAACTGGGGTGTAGACCAGAGGTGTTGGGGGGGGGTGAGAGGATTCACCAGAGATAGAGTGGGGAGTAGAAATACACTGTTGAGGGGAGCAGCAGGTAACAGGAGAGGTCTGCGGTGCCATGTGGGTCACCTCCCTGGGCAGGGATCGAGCTTGTCCTGCAGTGGCTGCAGATAGCTTCATAGTGCTGCACCTTAACCCCTTGTGCCACCAGGGAGGCCCAAAAACCTCTTCTAATAAATAGAAGAAGAAGGAACTATTTGAGAAAAGGTGCCACAAGCTCAGGGAGTGAGACTTCTAGTTTTATTCCTTTTATGTCAGTTTTCATGTCATTTCC
This sequence comes from Galemys pyrenaicus, assembly GCA_019455555.1. Taxonomy (NCBI): domain Eukaryota; kingdom Metazoa; phylum Chordata; class Mammalia; order Eulipotyphla; family Talpidae; genus Galemys; species Galemys pyrenaicus. The sequence continues at coordinate 294,031 of JAGFMF010011876.1, forward strand.
TTCTCTTTCCATAAGTGATAATACTGTCAGGGTGCTCATGGAGTCCCTTCCACCTAAATTGTGATAATCACTCACTTCTATGCTGAGCCTCAATAAGTGTCCCTTTAAATCCTACAGCTGATAGGTTCTGAGTTGGCACCAGGTCACAGAATGAACATGGGCTACCTTTCCTGGGCCATACATACCTGGTATGTGTTAAATGAAGGTCCCTCCTAGTGTTCAGGAAGTGCTGACTTCCTCTTGTCCTTCTGCACAGATGAATTCTTCAGTGATGGCTGCGCCCCTGGGTACAGGCGAAACTCCAGTCTCTGTAATCTGTGTATTGGCTCGGCATCTGCTCCCGGGAGAGAGTGTCTTCCCAACAGCAATGAGAGATACTATGGCTACACTGGGGCTCTCAGGTAAGTCCTAGAATCCTGATTGGAATGTACAAATAGCTGCTGGTCTCTAATTAGTAGAAATTGCTCAACATTCTGCATACATACTACTGTACCCGACAACAAATAATTATCTGGCCCAAAATGTCACTAATGCCACAGTGGGAAAACTCTACCATAGTTTAATTTAGGGAGCAGAAGTCTGACCCATGTTCTGCTACACATGTCTGCGGAACTTGCAACCATCCTCACATGGAACTGGACAAAAGTCAAGTCCATTTCCAGTTTGGCAATAATAAGACCCTTTCAAGGGAAATATTTTTTTTCTAATAAACTTATTCTACCCTTTTTCTATCTATAAATGGCTCCATTTTGTGTAACCCCTTGCAGCATCTAGATGGGATGCTATCAGATGTCTGAATCAATTAATAAAGCCAGTTAGATCTCCTTAAAAAAAAAAGCAAGGCACAGGATTTTTATATTTCCAAGTACAAATATTTCATGAAGTGTTTATCATTTTTTAAAAAGATTTAGTTATTTATCATTCAAGCACTGGGGTACAGGTCAAATGTGAGAAGGCTGAAAGGATTCACCAGAGACAGAGTGGGGAGCAGAACAGGCAGATGACTGAAATACACTGCTGAGGGGAGCAGTGGGCAAGGCAGGAGAGGTTGGTGGCACCATGTGGGACCCTTCCCTGGCCAGGGATTGAACTCACGCTGCTGTGCTGCAGATGCTTCACAGTGCGGTGCTCAACCCGCTGTGCCACCACGGAGGGCCCTGAAGTGTTTATCATTTTTATAAACATTTATGTGCATCTTATGATCTTGCTACTTTTTACTGTCCTTTCTGATTCAGGCCCATGTTACTTAGTAGCTCATAAATCCATGATCTGCACAGTGATGGTGGTGTTATAACTGAACGTCTCAGTAGTAAATGAAATAACACAGGTTGTCTCAGTCAGAACCAAACTGGGAATTAGGATGAATACATTCACTGTCCACAAGTTTCCAATTTTACAAAATAGAATGTGACCAAAGAATCATCTTAGTGGAAAACTGCCCTCTAATATCTGTTGGTTAGAGAAAAAATGATGCAGCTTTTTTGAGGGTTAGATGTGTAGAACTGAGATTACATAGCTATAAAGCAAACTGGAAGTTTTGTTTCTTTTTTATTACTTATATGTGGAGTATGTAGGATTAGTACTAATCATAGGTCAGTGACAGAACATGCGTTACAGGTGCTATCAGGTGACCAGTCCCAGATGTGTAACGCGGCTCTCATGGATGACCGGTGTGTTTTTCTGACTTGCTCTCTTCTCTTCCCCGTCTGGCACTCTGCAGGTGTCTAGTTGAGAAAGGAGATGTGGCTTTTCTGAAAATTGAGGCTGTCCTGCAGAACATTGATGGTATGTACACATGCTCTTCTGTCCATATAAATCAGGGTCATGTGGTTCAGTGTGTTTGTTATATGATGTGGGCTCTGGCAGCCTCAAGAGTTCTGAATCTCTCTCTTTTTTTAAATATTTATTTATATTTATATATATATTTATACAAGATCTGGGGTACAGGCCAGAGGTTTGGGAGGGTGAGAGGATTCACCAGAGACAGAGTGGGGAACAGAACAGGCAGACTGACTGAAACACTGCTGAGGGGAGCAGTGGGCAAGACAGAAAAAGTCTGCTGCGTCATGTGGGTCAGCTCCCTGACTGGGGGTTGAACTCATGCTGCAGTGGCTGCAGATACTTAATAGTGCAGTGCTTAACCTCTTGTGCCACCAGGGAGTCGCCCAGGAGTTCTGATTCTCAATGGCTTGTTCAGTAAGAGAGAAGTGATCATGGTAGACAGGACGGTAAGGACCGTGAGATTCCCACTGGCCCAAATTCTCTCCAAGGAACCCTCAGAAAATCTGTCTTAATATGTAGATTGTTTGTCCATGTGCAAATTTTGTGAGCCATCTCCAAAAGGTCCTTCATAATTATTTCCTATGAACTACCTCTCATCTCATTTTTGTCTTAAATGTCCAATTTTTGTGCCTGACTCATACATTAACATTGATTTCAATTCATAAGACCTCATAGACCCACTTTTCCTCCTGCCTAAATGCCACACTCCACTCCACCTTCAAGGCCGTTAGTATATGGGTGTGCCTGCCTGCTTTGGCCTCACTGCCTGTCCCAGGGGCAGTTGTCCTCTCCCTCCCCCCTTAGAAACACTAGGCCTTTTCCTGTCCCTGACTCTTGTAGGGTCCTCTTTCCTCCCACAGAGGCATTCCTTTCTCCTTCCTCAATCCTACAACACATTATATATACATATATATGTGTGTATACATAAGATATACCTAAGACCTTGCCCTCTCACTGTATTTGTTCTGAGTACATTCAACACTGTGTTTCACAAACTATAAAATGATATTATTTGTGCCCTTAATTTTGCTTCTGATGTTTGTGCTACTTTTCCCCTCTAGTAAGATTGCTGATACTATGCTATTGAATAAATGCTTAAGTTACTATGTAGAACAGAATGGGTTTGAAGAGAATAATGATAGAGATCATTTGGAAGGTGTTGAGTAGGAGGGACTGGTAAAGAACGAGAGGAGAAATGTCAGAAGGCGAGTGAAGATATGTGCATGTACTTGGGAGGCAGGCAATTTGGAGTTTTTTATTAATAGTGCATATTTGGGGAGTGTAGGCATTTTTACTTCGTATGTAAATAATATAAAATTTAATTGTTTTATTAAATCAAGAAATATATTTAAGAACTGCCTCAGGAGGAAGGAGCTAAAATCCTGAAAACAGATGAAATTTTTTTCAGGGAGAATACAGAAATAATGAACAAGGGCCTAAGAAAAGGACACAGGGCTGTATAGACAGAGGCACTTACACACTTTCACATAGACCTAGTGTGGATTCAGACTTAAAACATCTGTTCAGCTTCCAAAAGATCTCCAGGAAAAACTTTTACTTGCCAGTGCTGGTTGGTACAGCACAGAGACTGTCAAGCTGCTTTAAGGGTCATATTCTTTCCAGGCCAGAGCAAGAAGTCCAAATTCTTTGGAGTTTAGTAGAAAAGCAGACCTTTTAAAAAAAAAATCATCCACAGACTCAAGTTCACTCTTCCCTAGGTATGAGGAGCAGGTTGGAAGGGAAGAGTCTCCAGTGATTCCTGTTGTGAGCTGACTATCACCCTGTAGCCACATGGGTGTCTTCTATTTCACATCGCTATAACCACAACATGTGCACTTCTACTGGCTGCTGGGCTCTCCACATGCTGGTCAGCTGGTCCTGTCCTCCCAGTGAAGGCACTTGAACCAAAACTATCAGCTGTGGCTGACCTAACTTCTCTATCCCCAGGAAAGAACACTGAAGACTGGGCTAAGGGTCTGACACAGGACAGTTTTCAGCTGCTATGCCCTGATGGTACCAGGAAACCTTTGAGTGAGGCTGAGAACTGCCACCTAGCCCGGGGTCCCAACCATGCTGTAGTTACACGGAACGATATGTCAGCTTGTGTCCGCCAAATGTTACTCGACCAGCAGGTACAGACTAACCAGGGTCTCCCACCCTTTCTTCCTCAGTGGGACTACATAGTTTGGGTAGGGCACAGTTAAGTGCCAGTCCATTTGGTAACATTCTCCCTCTGGAAACCAGAATTGAGAGGGCATCAATGGGAAAACTGGACATCCCAGAACTGGCTATGCTTAAATCTCCTGGTAACTAGAGATAAGTCCCTAGCAGATGCCTCTTGTCTACCTTCCTGTTCAGTGTGACCTTGCTCTGTGGCACCTTAATTTTCCTGAATTGTATTCTTTTTGAAAATGGACATCTATCCTCTCTCCCAGCCCTCATTGATATAAGTCATGAAATAAGTCATGACCGTGTTTCCCTTGCTTGGCAGATTGAGAACTATTCCAATAGCCAGAAAAACACAGACCCTGCCCTCAAGTTGGGGAAAACAACTAACCTGGGGGCTTGCCTGTGGGATTATTTTAATCTAAAAATCCTTTACCCACAAACACCATCTTTCTCTCAGCAACAGCTTCCTGCCTGTAGCTCCACCATTAGTTTTCATTTTTTTTTAAATCAACGTAACAATCTTTCTAAGTCCTGTTGAGATAAGTGATGATAAGAGCATTTAATAAACATTTTTAGGTGCTAAATGAAATGCTAGCCATTTTTGTAGCCATCATTTCACATATGATCTTAGGAAGATTGAAGTTGTCCAGCTTCTTGTCCGAGATCGGCTCAGATACACACATGAGCTTTTACCAACTGCCCGTCCCAACCCTCACTGGGTAGTTGACATTTAATGTCTTCTGTGGCAATACTTCATGGAAGGGACATGTTTTTGTCCTCATTTCCCATAAGCAGCCCCCCAAAAGACATGGTCAATAAAGAGAAGAGATCAGGAGGAGTCAGGAATGGAGGGATGTGGCTATGGGAGGAGGGGATCAAGGAGGACCCCATAGAAGACTTTGGGGCTTCTAGACGCTTGAGGCTAGGGCAAAAAATGAGTGGAATGCCGGTGATATGCAGGTATCCACTGCAGGTTCCCTTTCTTCCCAAGGCTGCCTCACCCCACACCGCTCAATCCATGAGTTCCCAGCTAATCATGCACTCAGGTCCTTATGCACTTTCTGTCCATTTGACAGGCTGAGTTTGGAACAGATAAATCTGACTGCTCAAACAAGTTTTGCTTGTTCCACTCGGAAACCAAGGACCTTCTGTTCAAGGATGGCACAGTATGTTTAGCCAAACTTCAGGAAAAGGCAACATATGAATCCTACTTAGGAGCAGAGTATGTCACAGCTGTGACTAACCTGAGAAAATGCTCCACCTCACGTGAGTAGGGGGATCAACATTGGGAAGCAGCAAATCAAACATGGGCTGAGTTCTGGGTAGTGGCACAAAAGGAAGAATGGGCTGTGGTCCCTGGGGAGGTAACCACAGGGACAAGATGAAATGATGAGGGAACACGTAGTCCCAGGGTATAGGAAAGGCTACTTGTGTGGGAGAGGGTAAGGGGGACATGGACTGAGGGCACTAAAGCAGTAACTACCTGGATATGCACAATTCTGTCTTATTACTAAGAAAAGCAAGTGTGTGTGCACATGCTATTGCTCTGCACTAACTCCTGTTTATACAGTACTGCTTGTCTAGTATGTAACCTCTGGCTAGGTATGGAGACTTAAATTTATATTAATTAAAATTAAACAGAACTAGAAATTTAGTCCCTCAGTCACACCAGCCACAATTCAGGTGCTCAATAGCTACATGTAACTCCAGGGAGAACATTTCCATTGTTGCAGAAAGTTCTACACAATACTGCTCTTGAAAAGTAAGCTCTGCTAACTATAAAGTTGCCATATATGATACTTATCTAGAACACAAGTTTTCTAAAATTAAAATACAATGAAACACACCTTTCTGCTATAACTATGTTGTATATCATTTAATCATTTAAAATCATTTGGAAGATGTGAGACAATCACGTGAATATAAGGTGGCTATCCAAATTTTGTGCGCATGTAATGAACCACAGTCCTTAAAATATTGACTCCTGGGCTCTGGAGATACTGACTCAGTAAGTCTGTGCCAGGAGCAGAGTTAATGCATTTTAACAGCTGCCTGTGTAACTCTGATATAAAGAACATGCTTGCCCAAGGCCACTGTTGCAAGCACCAGATACATTTACTTAACTTTTACTCTCTATGAGGGGAGAAAGTCTGCCTCTGCTGTTCTCTGCTCCATCCCCAGCCTGGAGGTCTGAATGGACCTACTCCTCTAGTCACATGAACTCAGGTGAGGGAACCTTGACAGAAGCCAGGGAAACCACATGGGTGTAGGGTACTACCTAGACAGGCATGAGAGACACACAGGCCATGAAGGCCACTAGAAGAACGGTCATAGGCCTGCATTGGCAGAAAAGCAGGGCATCAGGTGTGAAAACTTTTGTGTCAGGATTAACTATTCATTGAACAGAAAATAAATATAGGTATATTTTGACTCTCCTACCCTTCTTCTCACTTCCACAGAACTCTTGGAAGCCTGCACTTTTCACAGAGGTTAAAATCCAAGAATGGGAGGCCATCACCAGATGGAAAAGGAAGGTCATGTGAACCATAAGCTTCTCTCTGGTCTCACTTGCCTGAATGGGTTGACTGCCTTCATAGTTTAGTGGTGGCACTGCTACCGAACACAAAATAAAAGTTAATGTTGAGTTTGTCTTTTAAAAATTTCATTCTTTCCTAAATGCTTGACTTAAAGGACTCTTTTTATACTATCTGATTAAGTACATGTGCCTCACCTTTGGAACGCAACACTCATCTGATCTTTCCAATGGCTTTGGTTGTGGTGCCACAGCCACAACTCCTGAGATAGTTCAAGTGGGAATTCTTTTGAAAAGTAGTTTCCATGGTCATTACAATGAATCACATGATTCTCAAGGAGTGTGTTTGTGTGTGTGTGTGTGTGTGTGTGTGGTTAGGGAAGAGGCAGGAAAAAGAATGGGCAATGATTTTTGATATATTGTTCCCTTGAACAATATAACAGCAAGGAACATAGAAAAAGAATGAAGATTTCCATATTAAATATACATATAATTTTTAAGGGTTTTTTTTAAATTTATGCATACAAGGATTGTGGTGTAAGTCAGTGGTGCATGGGTGGGCATTGGGTGAGAGGATTCACCAGAGACAGAATGGGGAGCAGAACAGATGGATCTACTGAAATACACTGCTGAGGGGATCAGCGGGCAAGACAAGAGAGACAAGACATGTCTGCTGTGACAAGTGGGTCCCCTCCTTGGCCAGGGATCAAACTCATGCTGCAGATAGCTTAATAGCACTGAAACTTTAATCCCTGCACCACCAAGGAGTTCCCTTATATTTTTTAAATGAATTATATCAGGTATACTTGAGGTCTTGATTCTTAACTCATTGGAAAAGTAAATCGCAGAAACATCTTGCTATAAAATCATTCTTTAACCCCACCTCTAGCCCTTCTCAGCCAAGCTCCTAAAAAGAGGCATCTCACCCTTGCCATGTCTCACAGCAGTCTTCTGCTTTATCCACTTGCCTTTAGTCACTTTGGGCAAGGTCATGGTCTACCTGCTAAATGTGGAGGTCAATTTCAGTTCCTTCAGTCCTGAGTCTGTTTATTGCACCGTTACAGCAGACCAGTCACTTTTCCATAGACTCTACCCAAATTCTCTGTCATGGAAGTTCTCTGCTTTTGTTCTAATTTCTATCCATTTGTGACCTTACTATGGGCTCATCATGCCAGCCCTGGAATTTAGGGAAATCCTCCTGGTATTCTTTGATACAGTGAAGAATGGTGAGATCAGTCTCTCTGGGTCCTTCCTAAGCAATGGGAATGGCTCCTGGAAACTTAGATTTCTGACCCCTGCCTCTAGCATTCCCACATTCAGACCTCCTTCTGCCTGTGGTCCTATGTTAAAGAGTTCTCACAGAAAGCAGAAATGCAACAAATCAGAAATTGAGGTGATTATCCTTCCCCTTCTCTCTGGTTTCCCTAATCTGTTATTTCCATATTTTCCACAACAGATAAAAACATAGTGTCCCACTAACTCACAGGAACCACAAACTAAGGAGTCAAATTTCAGTTCATTGTTTTCCTTCATTCCATACCAGTGTCAGTAAATTATGTTGATTTTTTTTTTTTTTGCCTCATAGACAACTCTCTAGTTGATCTCTTATTTTCTAGATCCTGCCACAGTCTTACATGAGTAGAGCTTCAGATAGGTTTCTGAACCACATTTCTCAACTTTCTGGTACCCAAGGAACCAGACACTGGGTCCACTCTGCCATCCAGCCTGATGCACACCTCTTACAACACAGCTCTGCTTCACTTTGAGACTATCAACACTCTGCCTTATGGAATATGCACCTCAGCTCCATCCTCTCTCCAAATCCAATAACATTTCTGTTTTGATTTGCTTGGTGAGATGCCCCATGGTTTCGCCTGGGTATACTCTCTTACTGCAGTGAAGCAAAAAACCTAATTTGTTAGTAATATACTGACTACCTACCATGAGTAGGCACTGTTATCTCTTAATGTTTTTTTCTTTATTCTTCCCTATCTAGGCTGCCTTCTAATCATACTTACATATACATGAAAATGTCTGAAATAATGCTCATCAGATACTATAGTATAAAAATTGAGATTTTTTGGATTTATTCTTTGATGTCTCATTATTCATAAAACAATAATGATTATATGTAAAACTTACACAAATATACAGGAATAGTTTTCAATAAAATAAGCACATTTCACTTTAATTTTTTTAAGTCCCTAAGTATTTTTATAAAGAAACAGAATTAAAGAGATAGTCTGAGTATGGAAAGCACATGGTTGGTTCCCTGAATCTGATATAGATTCCATTGTATTTTGGAGCTAGGAGAGATAGGAGAAGAAAAGAAATATATATCTGGTGAATATGACACTTACATTGAAGAATCAGAGGGAACCATTCTCTCAATACGCTTGTTTCATTGCAATTCTCCATCTCATATTTGAATCAATGAGGAGAACACCTTAAGCAACAGCATTCACTTTCTGCACCCATTCTTCCCCTCTACTTGTCCCTACAGAGCTCCTGGAAACCTGAGCTGTCCATGTGTGGAAATAAGTGAAGACAGGAAGTTTCTCACACTCTTCTGTATCAGCTGACTATATCCCCTCACTGCTCATTCCTGAGAATGGCAGTGCAACACTCTCACCTGAGTGTGGATGCTCTGCAGTGCATCTCCTGTCTTCATAATATCTGGAAACCAACTAAAAACAAAAATATGGCTTTGTCTTGTTAAAACATTCTTTCATCATCCCCAAATTTCATCATCACAGCAACACTTTTACATTTACATACTTTTTAAAAAGATTTATTTATGCATACAAGAACTGGGGTACAGACCAGAGGTGCAGGGGGTGAGAGGATTCACCAGAGACAAAGTGGGAAGCAAACAGGCAGATTGACCAAAATACACTGCTGAGGGGAGCACTGGGCCAGGCAGGAGATGTCTGCCTTGCCATGTGGGTCTCTTCCCAGGCCGGGGATTGAACTCGTGCTGCAGTGACTGCAGAGGCTTCATAGTGTGGTGCTTAACCCCTTGCACCACCAGGGAGGCCCCTCATCCACAAACTTTGATGAAAAATCCTTATCCAGTGAGGATAGTTGTGGTTAGAGTTCTTCAATTCAGGTCTTTTCTCCTTCCTTTCAGTTTTAATCACCAACAGGTATCTCTAATGACAGAATCCAAGTTGTGGATTCCTCTAAAGAGGAATCATGATTATGATAAAGAAGGTGTGTGTGTGTGTGTGTGTGTGTGTTCATAGATACAGAGCAGCGGTTGGCGAACATAAGAAAGAAAAGAAATATAAAGTGCTAAGGTCACTATCAGTTATGGTAATTTTAATTGATAATACTAATTTTTAAAAAGTAGTTGATGAGCTATGATCACATGTTCTTCATGTAACTTAGAGTAAATCATTTCCTCTCTTAAAAAATAAAATAAAATAGCTGTTTTATTTACTTAAATATCACACCCTAAATAGCCTTCATTGATCTGGAGTCCCTGTGCCTACCTTTATCAACAAAACACCTAGAAAATGAAATGAGCTATGTTTGAAGACAGTTAAGCATAAAGGAATTCAACACCAGCTCTGTCCTTTACTCTGTAACCAGGACTGTTACTGTGTCCTCTCCAATATTCAGATGATGGTCAAATTAATACATTGAAAGGATTCAGAACAATGCTTGCTACTAGCAAGAACTCACTGATGTTAGCTATTCTACTCATCCTCCACCTCTACTTTACCCACCAGTCTTGCTTCTGTACCCAACACTTCCTTCTCCTGCCCACTGTTCCCTCTGAACTCACTTTACTTTTCCTTTTTTTTTTTTACATACAGAGAATTTTCTTCTAATTTGCCAGGTAATAAAAAATGTAGTTTTATTAATAAAAACTAGGGAGGTAGCCTATATCTTCAATATCAAATTAATCAAAAGCATTTTTTTCTCAGTGGATTACAGGTAAATGAAAACTCTTGAAAAGGTAAGATTGCAAAAAAAAGTTAAAAGATTAGTTATTAAAATCGAAGGTTAATCTCTATTTCCTTCTTGAATATATATTTAAAGTAAGTTAGCTAACATGAAGACTACTTATAAATAGAACTTCAGCGTAGCAAGGTTTTTAATTATAACTCCTAGAAATAATTTGAGTGAACATACCATTTTTTGCCTAATTTTCTTCAAAATATGTATGAATTAAAACTACTAATCATTTTTTCTAAGATTTTATTTATTTATGCATACAAAAGCTGGGGTACAGGCCAGAGGTACGGGGGATGAGAGGCTTCACCAGAGAGAGAGTGGGGAGCAGAACAGGCAGATGGACTGAAGTACACTGCTGAGGGGAGCAGAGGGCTAGGCAGATGTCTTCTGTGCCCTGTGGGTCACCTTCCTGCCCAAAATGAAACTCACACTACAGTGGCTGCAGAAGCCCCACAGTGCAGAGCTCAACTCCTTGTGCCACCAGAAGGCCCTGATTATTTTCAAAGTAAAATAGTTTTATTTTTAAAGAATTATTTATTTATGCATACAAGCACTGGGGTGCAGGCCAGAGGTGTGGGGGGTGGGGGTGAGAGGATTCACCACAGAGAGCGGGGAGCAGAACAGGCAGATCAACGGAAGTACACTGCTGAGGGGAGCAGCGGGCGCAGCAGGAGAGGTCTGCTGTGCCATGTGGGTCCCCTCCCTGGCCGGCAGCAGGGATCGAACTCTTGCTTCAGTGGCTGCGGTTTGCTTCATAGTGTGTTGCTTAACCCACTGCGCCACCAGGGAGGCCCTCAAAGTAAAATAGTTTTTACTCTGAGTTTTAATTGTAGTATTAATTGAGCTTTCTTTCTGTTTTTAAATTCCATTTCTAAGGAGCTCACTTTTCTTTGGAAGCTTCATCAAAGGAGCTTCTCTGCTAGAAAAGATACTGCAGACCACTTCCTGTTTTATTTTTGCTGACTTCCTCCTTAGGCTTTACCAGTTCCTTTCCCCTTCTCTTTCTCAATGCTTGCATGGTTTTAATGACTACTTGTTTACATAAGACTCCCAAATGAAAACATAGCACCTATTACTGAAACTTGGCATTTGTAAACAAACACAACTGATACTGTAAACAGTATCATGCTTGATGTATGCTTTTAGATTCCCCAAAGACATCTGAAAAGCAATTTTCAATCTGGCTATTGGTCCTCACCTCCAATGTCTCCCAACTGAAATTTTAGTTCACGTTGAGTACTCTGATCTTCCCATTAAGCCACACCAACTGCTTTTGATGGAGATTTGATAAGACTGTCAAAATTGTGCTCTTCTTTCCATACCTACCTGTGTCCAAGCTTTAAACTCAAAACATCTTTTGCTAAGATACTGCAATAGCCCATAAAGTGTCTTCTGCTCCCAGTCTTTCCTCTCTTAAATCATAGTTATTCATTGTTCTGCTGTCACCGACATCACCCCAAACTAAAGCTTCTTACTGCATTCAGGATAAAGTCCAGATATCTCAGCATCACACACAGCACACAGTTCCTTTAGGTCTGGTTACTTCCAATCTTTTCTGCTTCATTTGCTGCCACTTTTGCTACAAATGACAACTACTTACTGACAGAGACTGCAAACTGGTGGCCCCTGAGGTGTTTTATTTGGACCAGTTTTTGAATGTTTTCCAATTACTTGCTAAAATTAGAAGAGTAAAAAATGTCCTATAAAAACACGTCTTTCTGGCTTTTCTTGAAACACTGGAATAACTGGCCAACTTAGTTCCACAAACCTGCCTTGCAGAGTGGAAGCTGTCCCTTTTGGGCAGAAATGACAGCTGCAGATTTCAACAGCCCACTCCTCCCCATTGATTTTCCTGGTTGATTCCTTTAATGTAGATATTTCAGTTGTAGCCCTAGATTACTGGGTAGGGACACTGAATTACTCATTTCCTTCTGCATTGAGCACCCTTTCTCCTAGAAAGGCGAATTCATCCTCTGTGACTCAGTTCCTGTCACTATCCTCCAGTAGCTTTGCTCTGAGCCAATGTTGGATTAAGCGACCCTTTCTGTGTGTCCATAGCTCCCCGTACATTCGCTGTCACATCCCATGCCACATTCTATTCAGATGAGATGTCTGTATAATGATAAAAGAGTTTCTCACAAGAGTATCCCGCGAAAAGAGCGACTGGAAATTCTCAGTGGAGATTTCTTGAATCATTAGTTTTATTCACCCATCGTTCTGTCAACAACATTTGACCCATAGTGTGTCACTAGTGAAATACCTGTGGCTGCACATTCGTTCAGCACAGTGTTCCAAAGAACTACAATTCCCACCAGGTCCTTCGGGATCTCGCCTCCGAAGGAGGAAATGCAGCTTAAGAACTACGACTCCCGTGATGCTCCGCTCGGTACGCCTACGCAGAACCCAGGGCCACGTTGCTTTGTGGCACCCGAGACCGTACGGCTCAGACATGGCTTCCGCGGACTCTCGGCGAATGGGGAATGGTGGTGGTGTCGGAGGCACTTTCCAACCCTATATAGACTCCTTGAAGCAGGAGCTGCAGCGGAGGGACCCGACGTTGCTCTCAGTCGTGGTGGCGCTTCTCGTGGTGATACTGACGCTGGGTAAAGAGGCGGCTGGTGGTTATGGCGGGTGCAGAGCAGGCGGGATCCCGGGCTTGATTGGTCTTGGAACCCAGAAGGCACCTAGTCGGGTGAGGTGAGGTGGGGGTGTCTGGAGTGAGTGACCGTTTATACCACTCAGCTCTCCCGATCTAAGCTGTAGGAACAGCTCTATTAAATGGGCCCCCTACGAACTTCAAACTGAAATCCTGGTCCTTGGGACCACTGATAATTGTACCTTTGCCGGCCCTGTGATGCCTAACCGCGGTTGCCCCTATTTATTGCTCTCCCTATCAAGACTCACAACAGGGTCTTCACTCAAGTTTGAGCGTCCTGATTTGCCCCTGGCGCTTGGGGTACAAAGTTTATAAAACAAATTGCACTTGAGAAGTCCACAGTGAGGGTAGAGGACGCAGACACAAAAATTGTTGAGAGTTGGTAATTTAGACTGACAGTGGTAATCCTAAACAGCGACATATTATAATGGTCATAGTAATAGAAGAAAGTTCCAGTTGAATGAGCAGAACTGCCGGTAAAGTTCTGTAATTTCCCTACCCCAACCATGCATGCATATTATTGGTAATAGTCTATCTAGGCTTAATTTTGATTTTCCCCCCCTCTTTCAACAGTGTTCTGGAAGTTCATTCGAAGCAGAAGGCGCAGTCAAAGAGCTGTGCTTCTTGTTGGCCTTTGTGACTCCGGGAAAACATTGCTTTTTGTCAGAGTAAATACTTTGATATATACTTCTCTTAAATTTGATAGGAAATTTTAGGACACCCCCATTATCCCTGTGAAGGCATGGAAAATAAGCTGAATATGACAAATTGAATTAATTCTTTACTCTCATGGAGGACAAAAAGACTTGGAAAACCCATAAAGTGGAACTTCCTGATCGTTTTTATTTTCTTGCACTTAACCACATATTGATATTTAGTCATCCTATTTAAGGGTTCTGTCTAACTGTTTTCTTGCCATGGTTAACAAGCCAGAAAAACTGAAGAGATAGAAGACAGGAATCTGTATAGAGCTGCCTCTTGCATCCTCAGGGGATTGGTTTCAGGACCCAATCCAAGTATGCCAAGCCCCTGATATGAAATGGCATAGTATTGGCATATAATCTATGCCCATTTAGTGGTCTACATCATTTTTTAGATTACTTGTAATACCTAATACAGGAATTAGGTATTAAATACACAGTAGTTATGTGTATGTATCTAGTTGTTATACTGTATTGTTTAGGGAATAATGATAAGAAAAAAATGTGCATGTTCATTGCAGATGTCACCATTATAGGCCTAATTACCTAGTATTTATATTTCCTCTGTGTTCAGTTGAATCTGGGAATTTTGAACTCTGGGATAAGAAGGGTCAACTGTAGGATTTTTAATTCATTATTTATAATTCATTGCATATAACTTCTGAGATCTTGTCAAAGAAATTTTTTTAAAGGGTGATTCTTTGTCATAATAGGTTACTTAAGCTTCTTTTCATGAATATTTTAAATCTATATAGTACTTTTTACTTTGTTTTATGCTATAAAGAATAGCAGAGATTTTCTCATTCTTTGAGATTATAAATTTTCTTACACTAAAAAAAATACAATCTCTAGTCATTTTTTGTTTGTTTTAAGATTTATTTATGCATACAAGAGCTGGGGTACGGGCCAGAGTTATGGGAGGTGAGAGGATTAACCAGAAACAGAGTGGGGAGCAGAACAGGCAGATGAACTGAAATACACTGCTGAGGGGAGCAGTGGGCGAGGCAGGAGAGGTCTGCGCACCATATGGGTCCCCTCCCTGGCCGGAGATAGAACTCCTATTGCTGTGCTGTGGATACTTCACAGTGCGGCACTCAACCCATTGTGCTACCAGGGAGGCCTAGTCATTTTTTGATTATAAAAAATATCTATAGAAGGTTGGTAAATTTGGCCACTAATCTTAGTTTGAAAATAGTAACTTTAGTTTGAAAAACCTCTCATGGGAAGAGGGGACTCAAGTTGCCTTCAATTAGAATACAAGTAAAGGGAAAAAATTCAATTTGGTCCTTTTCAGGTAATGAAAACAACATACTTTTATTTGGCCTGACACCTAGAAGGTGTCAGGTGTTAGGTTTAGGTTTGCTCTTTGTTTATTCTGATCTCCCCCATATTGTCTTATCTTGCAGTTGTTAACAGGCCTTTACAGAGACACTCAGACATCCATTACGGACAGCTCTGCGTCATACAAAGTCAACAATGCCAGGGTAAGGGGCTCCTAATGTTTGGAGACTGACAAATTTATTTTACTGTGATGTGTCAGGAAAGGGCAATTCTAGAATGAAATAGTCTGAGAATGTAGGTGCCATTTGTAGCTCACTTATAGAATAGTCTATGTGACAAATTCCCCTACATCTAAGAAGCAGGATGAATCATGCCATCTTATGCTTCATTTTACATCACGTACACTAATGTTACATTGCATTTTATTTTTGTTTTTTCTAACTTGACTATGAATTCTTAAGGGTGAACATTAAGCCTTTGTGTGTGTGTGTGTGTTTTGAATAGATAATACATTATATGGAATAAAAAATTAAAAGGTTTGAAACATTTTTTGGTTAAAGTAATTTTCCGTTTCTTTCCCTACTACACATTCTTCTCCTTGGAGGTAATAACTCTTAACCATTTTCCTGTGTGCTTTTCGACATGATCTATGCATATGCAAACATTGATAGAACCTTTAATTTTTCTTCTTTTTTAGCACTCTTGTCTTACCTGTTGTTTTTGTTTTAGCAATATGGCTAATACAGCTTGGGTTTGTTTTCTGTTTTTTCTCCCTCATTTGTATACATAGTACTCTTGATTTATAAGCTGCATAGTATCCCATTATGTGGCTGTACCATACAATTAAGTTCTTATTTAATCAGACCCCTATTAATAGGTATTCAGTTTTGTTATTAAGAACTTTTGCTTTTACAAATGATGTAGCAGTTGATATCTTAAAGAGTATACAAGAGATTTTCAAAAAATACTAAAAAGGACTCATGAGAAAGCTCTTTAATGTACCTGTGTATTTATGCATAGAGCTCCAGAATGTAGACAGTGACTGCCAAACCAAATATATTGCTTAATAAGTATTTGTGAGTGAGTAGAGGGTAGTTTGGGTGGCTTTGAAGCAGTAGGTTATTTTTTTTTTAAAGATTTATTTATGCATACAAGAACTGGGGTACAGGCCAGAGGCGTGGGAGGTGAGAGGATTCACCGGAGACAGAGCGGGGAACAGAACAAGCACATCAACTGACATACACTGCTAAGGGGAGCAGCGGGCACAGCAGGAGAGGTCTGCTGCACTATGTGAATCACCCCCCTGGCAGGCAGCAGGGATCGAACTCGTGCTGCAGTGATTGTGGTGTGTGTCATCATAGTGCGTTGCTTAATCCACTGCCACCAGGGAGGGCCTGGAGCAGTAGGCTATAGATGGGTGAATTGAAATGGTGATCTTAGAGACCTTTTCCCCTTCTCCCTGGAGTCCCTCTTTTTTTTTTTTTTCTTTTTTGTTTTGGTGTCTCCAGAATTAAACAATGTAAGCAAAGATAAATATCTTGAGATATTTTTGCTTTTTTTAGTAATAGCATTCTTTCTTATCCCTTAACAGATTGCAGCAAATATGCTACAATCTTTCAGCAAAATCCAACATTATGGAGTCATTTTTAAACTTCCAAGGATTCAGATTTTGAAATTTCAGGTTTGGGAAGTCATTAATTATTGAGGCACTTGTATGAGATTTTTTAAATGGAATATTCCAGGGTATACTTTAGACCTGTCCCAATACAGTAGCCACTATTGAGCACCTGAAATGTCCAAATAAGGTTGCTAGATGTATGAAATACACTCAGATCTTGGTGGCATGTAATGAAAAAAGAAAATAAAATATTAATAACGTATTGATTTTTTATGTTAAAGGATAAATATTTTGATGAATTATATTATTAAAATTAATGTTGCCAATTTCATTTTACCTTCTTTATTTGGGTATTAGAAAACTTAACATTAATATAAAACCTGCATTTTTAAAAAAATTTTATTTATTTATGCATACAAGAGTTGGGGGTACAGGTCAGAGTCATGGGAGGTTTGAGCTTTCACCAGAAACAGAGTGGGGAGCAGAACAGGCAGACTGACTGAAACACACTGCTGAGGGGAGCAACAGGAGAGGCAGGAGAGGTCTGCTGCGCCATGTGGGTCCCCTCCCTGGCCGGCGGCACGGATCGAACTCATGCTGCAGTGGCTGCGATTTTCTTCACAGTGCATTGCTCAACCTTTTGCGCCACCAGGGAGGCCCTAAAACCTGCATATTTCTATTGAATATGTAGAATATTCATTCCTTCAATTTTCATTTCTCCCACCTCTTCCCCAGCACCCTTTATGTTTGATTTTTTTAAAGATTTATTTTTATTTATTTATGCCTATAAGAAGTGGGGTGTAGGCCAGAGGTGGGGGTTGAGAGGATTCCCCAGAGACAGAGTAGGGAGCAAAACAGACAGACTGACTGAAATACACTGCTGAGGGGCGCAGCAGGTGAGGCAGCAGAGGTTTGCTGCACCATGTGGGTTAGCTACTTGCTGAACTATGCTACAGTGGCTGGCAATAGCTTGATAGCACTGAGACTTTAACCCCTGAGCCACCAGGGAGATTCCCCCACCTTATGTTTTAAATTCAATCTCTCTTTCTAGAAGGTAATGATTCTTCTAGATTGTTTATAGTCCAGTGTGGTTTGGGAAATCATTAATGTGGTAGTGTTGATTATGAAATGTGGTTGTTGTAGGTCCCAACCAGAGAGAGGTCCCTAAACTCTTACCAGTATTTAAAAAATAAAAGGCCAGTACACATTGTATTTTTACCCATAAGACTGTACAGACTAAAATGAAATCTGTAATTGTGAATTCAGATGTAATTGTGTCAAATCTAGCTATAATTATGTCAACGCTTGGGTATAATGCTGAACAGTGGTCAAAGCTGGCTGTGGATAAGGTAGAGCAAATAAGAAATGATCCTTGTTTCTGATATATGTATCAGGACCATATCTGAAAGTCTTTATCATTGAGAATTGTCATATCTGCATTGAAGCTGAACGCCAAGGTGAAGGCCTGGAGTGAATGGGGGCTCAATAAATTCTCTCAGTTGGGGCACAACCCCTCAATGTTTCAGTGACTATGTTGTGTAGATCAATAATTCATACAAAATATTGATGGAGTTGAAACAAATAAATGGTATAACTAGTAGACAAATATTTTAAAAAATTAAACTACAGGGGAAATGTCAAAGAATGCTTTGTTATAGAGATTAGGGATACATATAATGGTAACTTGCTGTATGATGTATAGATTCTCACATTACTTAATTTGTAAATACTTATTATTGTTTTTCTACATATTTTTGCTTTTATTCCTGCTGATTTAATTCCCCAGCCTCAGATGGACTATACTTCCTGACTCCCTCAGGCAGGATCAGGTTTCTCGTATATCCTCAGAATATTTATCAGAGTTGTAATTTTACATTTACATGTAATTTAATATTGTATTGGCCTTTGTAATTATAAGACTTATTAGAGTAGGAATGGTATTTATCAATATTTTTGCTCATTCTTATATCCCCAAGGCTTCAACTGATTATAAATATATGATACTCTGAACATTTGTTTGATTCATTAATTAGTGTTGTTTTAAAATTAGTTGATTAATTGAGCACTATTCTGGCACTGAAGTCTGATACTAAAGGTTTATGTTGTGAAATGTGAACTGGAACATTAATGTCACTACTGCTATTCTTAGGGCACTAGCCTGACCTTGATTGATCTCCCTGGCCATGAGAGCCTGAGACTTCAATTCTTAGAGCGGTTTAAGGCATCAGCAAGGTAAGTTGGAAGGAAGTAAAATGGGCTTCTCTGAATTTTTTTTTTATTATTATAAGCATGTCCCATGTTTGCTCTGCTGGTATTGGCGAGGCAGCCTAAGTGTCCTAGAAAGAGCATGGTCCTTGGGGTCATCCATTTCTGTATTATAAGACCACCTTCACTATGACTTCATGAGGATTATATGAGAGAATAGTTAAAATGCGTTTCACAGAGTATTCAGAAATGGTTAGCCTTCATAACCTCCATTGTAAATAGATTTTTCATTTGCTCTGATAACATTTAATGTGAACTATTAAATCTGAAAAAGTAATTTTAGAGTTAGGTGAAATCCTTAAAGTTATTAAAATTTAACAACGCATAGTTCTATTCTTAAATTACCTAAAAATGGTGCCAAGGTACAGAATGTTACTTTCATTTAATACTGTCCTTGTGTTATTGACTCCTCTCACCTAAAATTCTTGTGCTGCAGTTTAGGATCCTTTATTCTTGTTCTCTCCTAAATTTGATAAAACCTTTAGAGAAAAGCCAATATACTGCATTTTGTTGATTTTAGACACATTTTTATGTCTGTGAAATTGGAATGCTGTTTATAGGTACCTAATAGTGTCCATCACAGTTTAATTGCCAGTATTTTTTCTTTCTTAGTTGTACCTAAAGTAATAATGTGTTGATTAATTGATCTTAGGTTTGATAGAAAAAAATACAGGTTTGTTCTTTATTTCAAGGCTATCTTGACTTTTCTTTTGCTGTTGCTTCCTTGCCCACAAGATGGTGATGTGCAATTTGTAACAGTGAGATAGTTGTATGCTTTTATAAAAATAGATTTATTTTTTAAAGCATTTTTAGGTTCACAGCAAAATACAGCTAAGGTATGGAGATTTTCCATATCCTTGTGTAGCCTTCTCTATTATCAACATATCCCAGCAGAGACATATGCCTGTTAATGAATCTACATCGATATGTAATCACTCAGTCCACATTATTTTCTTTTTTTTTTTATGGGTGTATGCATTTTTTTTAAAATTATTATTATTAGTTATATTTGACATCATTTGTAGTCCCCAGGGGGTACCCACCACCATTTCACCCGTGCACCATCACCTCAGTCCCTTGTGCACC
>JAGFMF010011876.1:320037-426645 GCA_019455555.1 Galemys pyrenaicus
GGGCGCTGAGGCTGTGGGTTTTCCCTAGTTAGGTTGTTAGTCTGCTGCACCAAGTATGCCTTTCTGGTCCAACTTGTGGCTTAAATACATCCCATCCCCCGTTCAGTTTAGAGATTGGCTTAGCCGGTTAACTGTTCTTTGTCATGGCGGTCTCTATTTGTGAGGCTTCCCTCAGCCTAACTCGACTACCGGCTCCTTCCCTAGTATCCCTAAAGTTAGAGACTTAACTCACCAGGTCTGGAGTGCTTCCTCGGTTGTCTGTATCGCTGCAATTCTCCCCACTAGGCTGTTTATAAGCTTTCTCTTTGGTGTTGGGCTTCTGGGTTTGTCTTGTAGTTCCTGGTTCCCGGAGTTAGTAGATGGGGGGAGGGGGAAGGGGGAAGGGGCTGGGACAGGATGTTTAAACGGCTTTTCTCCTTTTGTTAGTCTCTTCTGTGCGTCCTTCTTCTCTGGGTAGGTTGAAAATATAGTCCAATTTATCCTCAGTGTTACAGTTCCTACTGGGGCCTGCTGTATTTTTTCCCTTTTCCTGTATCTTCCAGGAGCTTTCTTAGCCTATTGTCTCTCCGTCGCCATCTTTTTTTCCCGGTGTATCCAGTCCACATTATTTTCATTATTATCGCATACCACCCCCCTTTTTTTAAAACATTGCTTACAAAAGCTTAAAATCATTAATTTCATTTTGCTAGCTCTTAAAAACACTTTTTAACTTTGATGTTTCTCACATTTCCCTTTCATTTTGTTTTTCTTTTCTTTTTTTAAGATTTATTTTATTTATTTACGCATACAAGAACTGGGCTGTATATGCTAGAGGTGTGGGGATTCACCAGAGACAAAGTGGGGAGTAGAACAGGCTTAGGGTGAAACAGGGGGGCAGGGGAGGAGGACGCTCTGACTGAGACAGGGGCCAGAGGAGAGCCCGAGGCCATAGAGCCCCCAAAAAGCCCCTAAAGGCCAAAAGGCCACAAACCAGAATCCAGGGCTATAGCAAAGGGGCTATAGCCTATCAGAGGACAGTGCCCGATACAGGTCACTGCCTATGGGTTCTCACCTGCACACACAATTACAAGGGACCTCAGGCTACAGGAACAACAGTCACGGGGTTTATTTACAAACAGGGGGAAACGAGAGCGCTTACGTATCCACAAGAGGCTGGCTGCTTCATCCAGACAGCATCAGCATTGGCAGTCACTGGTCACCAGTTCTAGGCAGCACTGTCCAGGAGCAATGGCCACTATGTGCCTGCAGAGGCCGTGTTCCAATGAAAACCCAGTGTTACAGCTCTTGTGAGTTGTTGGTTTCTACCACCAACAAACAGCTCTTTGAGACACCAGGCCCAGGGCCTTTGGTGCTCCTTCCAGTCAGTGTCACAGCCAGGACCGAGTCCCACTCTCTCTCTTTCCTCAGAGGGTGGCTGCTGGAGGCTTCCCTCCTTCCTTCGAAGGCTGGAACCATCTTCTCCACTTCCTCTGCAGGAGCTCTTCTTCCTCTGCTGCTTCTTCAGATCCCTTCTTCCTCTGGGCTGCTACTTCTCTGTCTGCTCCTCCAGGTGGCTCCGAATCCCAATCAGCTACCCATCCCAATGCTCCCATCAACCCTGCCTTATATTCACTTTCAAGGTGCCCCCCCACAGCCTGATTGGTCCATTTTCCTGCACCTGATTGGTCCATTTTGCCTGCACTTGATTGGTCCATTTTGGCCTGTTCCAGAATTGAGGAAGTGTAATTTACAAGAGGGGCTCTGCTACCACTAACCTGTGGTAAGAAGCAGAGTCCTGGTATCAACACAACACATAGCTCAAACCCAGTTGGTCCATTCCACGATCCAGGCAGCACACTGCTACATAAAAGGTTTCTGAGGAAGGACTGCCACACTAACTTGCAGGGGAGCCAGAGACCACTCCTCCTGCCAGCTGCAACCCTGTAACAAGGGGAGTAGTAGGCAAGACAAGAAAGGTCTGCTGTGCCATGTTGGTCAGTTCCATGGCCAGGGATCGAACTCTCCTGCAGTGGCTGTGGATACCTTCATAGTGCTACAACTTAACCCCGCGTGCCACCAGCGGGGCCCTCATTTCTCCTTTTTAACCCTAATAATTACTAATTTTTTCTCCTCCATTCAGTGATTACCTAGAATTTCAAGGTTTGTTTGTTTTTTAATTTCCTTGTTCTCTATTGCTTCTTGCCTCTTCTTTCCTTTTAGAATCCATTTTTCTCTCCCTGAGTATGTCTTCTAGGGGCTTTCCAGAATTGGTGAAAAGGATATCAAATTTTTCATCTTTGGTTCAAATGAAACTATTTTTTGTAGACTTTTGTTTTTAAATGTTTTTTTCTGAGTGTAAAATTCTGGATGGTAATTATTTCCACTTTCACATTGAATGATTACTTCTAACTACAGACATTTGTTGTTTAAGATGAGAATTCACTGATAAGTCAAATTGTCATTTCACTGCATTGAATCTATCTTTTTTACCCTCTGTTCAGGTATACATATTCTTCTGTTGATAGGTAATTTAGCTTTATCATGCTTGGAATTCAAATGTGCTATTCCAGTTGAAAGATTCACATCTTCAGTACTGGCAAATTCTCAATATTATCTTTGTAGGTAGTTTTATTTCCAAATCCTCAGTTCTCCTCCTAGAACACTTAACATCATCACCTACCATTTCTTTCCTTCTTGTCTCCTCAACTGTTAAGATCTTCTTTTTAAGTCTTCTTGAACTGGTCTCATATCAATTACCTTCCTCTTTGTTCCTGTTATCACATGGTTCTGTTTGTATACTTTCCTGGTCCTTGAGAGCAGGAATCATTTCCTATGTCTTTTTTAGCCATAGTCATTTGATACATAGTAAACATTTGGTAATCCTTTGTTAAGTCAGTTTTGAATTGTGGTTGTAAACTCACCTGCATGTGAATTTGTTGTGTGCTATTCATTAGGATTGAGTTAGATGAAATTAAGACTATGTTTTCTTTCAATATAATGCTACTTGATTGCAAGCTCATACCAGGATTTCTTCTCCTCCCTCCCCACCCCCCGACCCAAGGGCTGTGGTGTTTGTTGTGGATAGTGCAGCATTCCAGCGAGAGGTGAAAGATGTGGCCGAATTTCTATATCAAGTCCTCATTGACAGTATGAGTTTGAAGAACACACCGTCATTCTTAATTGCCTGCAATAAGCAAGGTACCATCATGTTTTCTGATAATACTGAGATTTGGGAATATTGCTACTATGAATTAATACATTTATCTACAGTTGTGATTATTGAAGATGAGATCATTCTTTATATATATTTATTTATTTATGCATACAAGAGCTGGGGTACAGGCCAGAGGTGTGGGATGTGAGAGGATTCATCAGAGACAGATTTGGGAGCAGAATAGGCAGATCTACTGAAATACCCTGCTGAGGGAAGCAACGGGCGAGGCAGGAGAGGTCTGCTGTGCCATGTGGGTCAGATTAAACCAGGGATTGAACTTGTGCTGCAGTGGCTGCAGATAGCTTCATAGTGCTGAGACTACCCTTTGTACCACCAGGGAGGCCTCAGTTGTTTACCTATTAAAGGATTTTAAATCTTAAAATTTATTGATACTTTTGCATTTTCATTAGTTTTCTTCTCAAGCTATTCTAAAGAATGACATAGTAATCATAAATTTTTCTTTGATAGTTTTTTTTAAAAATTATAAGTCGCTTTACCAGTTAAGTTCATTAGATTGGCAGTATATCAGATAAAAAATTATGGAGGGACAGGGTGGAGTCTTTCCTTTCTAACAAGTTTACCATCCAGTACAGTCTATCAAGGGGAGTTTGTGGGCATTATTTTCTTCAAATTGATAAACATTAAAAACTTTTTAGTCACACCTAGTAAAACTAGGCTTCAGTTTCATTACCTCTAAAATAAGGTAGTTGGTTTCGTTCAAATTCAGAGCTGAATTGTAGAATCATTCTATGTGAGAGCTCAAGGCATTTCTCAGAAGTGATCAGGTAATGCCTAATCAGAAACGCAGTCTTAACCTCTTTATTTCTTCTGTTCATTATAAGGAGAGGAGGTAATGTTTACTCAGCTTCTGCTGTGTGCCACACCAGCACTTTTTTCTTGATTATTGTGTACTTGATGCTATAACATACTGTTTTAATATCAGCTACAAATATGCTCAGTTTCTTTTATGAAAGGGAGGTTATTGTCTCTTGGAGTGAAGGCTTTTGTTAAGATCACAAATATGGTAGGTTTTCTTTTTTTGTTACCTTAGCTAAACTTTTGTGTGTTTATTTTAAATGTCTGTAAATTGTAGAAAACTTTTGTAAGGGCGACAGTCAATTTTAGGGTCACCAGCTTAGTATATTTATAAGCTTTAGCTTAGGAAAAACCCCTGTGTGCAAATACAAAGTTTACTATGCTAAGTGAAGTTACTAGTGATTAAAAAGCTCTTTTTTTAAAAAGGGAAAAGAAACTTACTAGCTTAATAGGAATTCTCCATACATTCAAGAAATCTTGAAAAAAGACTTTCTGGCTAACGTACATGTGTTTATTTCTTTATAGACATTACAATGGCAAAATCAGCAAAGTTAATTCAGCAGCAGCTTGAGAAAGAGCTGTAAGTATGAATAAGTTTTATTGGTTAATTATGTATCTTAGGAAATGTGAATATACTACTTAACATAGTATACTATATATATTATAACATAATATACTAATTAACATAGGAAATGTGAATATACTACTTAAAGTCTTTGACTATGTATGATTATCACAATTAGCTAAAAACTAGTATGACGTATACTTGTTAAATAGTTGACAAAAGAAATAGAATTATAAAAAGCATTAATGGAATGATTATAAATATTTTAAAATTTTCTTGGAAAGAAGAGCTTAGCTTTTTAGAGACCATAAGTTCAGTTATTTTTACAACTATTACTAGTTCATTTATAGTAGATATGAAAGAATTTAGAAACTAAAAAATTTTTAAATCCTGGAAATTTTTGTTGATAGACTAAGAAAAGAACACTTCGAAAGAATATAAACACTTATGATATTTTGTAGCTTAATGTTTTCAATTTGGCAATATTATTTAGCTGGATTTTAATATTTAAAACTGTAAATTGAGACAGAAGGTTTTCAATTTTAAGGAAAAGAGCATGTCTTTGTGCTAACCATTGTGCTTTCTTAGATAGACAATACCATCACCCTAACAATGCAAAATATGTTTTTTTTTTATTGAGGTAACATGTTTATGATGTTTTAGAAGTTATGTTTTCTTATTACTGTTGTGTGAAAGTTTTTTATACTGAAGAAAAACTTCAGTTATCGTATGAAGAAAAACTAATGCATATTCCACTTTTAGCATATTTTTCCCCACTCTGATTTACTTCATAATTCATTTAATGAACACCTATAACTAACTAGTACATACCAAGCCTCCACTCAGGACCCGGCATTTAGGACCCGGCATTGAACCCGTTAGCAGGAACAGGAAGAAACGTGATGCAGTTCCTGTGCTCAGGTGCTAGTGGTGTGTGCTTGTGCTTCAGAGATTGGCAGGGTCAGGAAACAGAGTAGTTTTACATGTTTGGTGGACAGTTTGAGAAGGAATGTAGAAAAACATGTGACAGAGACAAACAAAATGTCATCCATAAGCCCAAAATACTTAATTTATGACTCTTGGACAGAAAAATCTTACCAACCCTGATTTTATGTAGTTCTCTTTTTTTCTTTTAATTGAGCATGATACATTTGATTCTGTATACTTTAACTTATTAATATATAAATAGAAAAGTTAGCCATTCAGTCAGATTTATCAAGACACCATGCCTTCAAATTAAATGTCAAAGGAAACATTTAACGAAACATTTAACCCGTTTATTGAGGTATAGTTGCTATTTAAAAAGCTGTACATGTGTAATATATACAGTACATTTGAGAATAAGTACACACCCATGAAACCATTTCATCAAGGCCCTAAGTGTATTCATTACCTCCCAAGTTCCCTCTTGCACCTTTATTACTTGTGTGTGTGTGTGCCTGTGCATGCGTGTTTATAAGAACACTTAACATATTATTTGTCTTGTTAGCAAAGTCTAAATAGACAGTGCAGTTACAGATATTGTGCTACATAGTAGCTTTTTAGCACTTACTTGAATGAAACTTTATACCTTTTGACTATCATCTCCTCATCCTGCTACCACCCTGATGACATACCAGCCCTGATAATCACCATTGTACTGTTTTTAGTTTCCACATGCAAGTGAGATCATGTAGTTTTTTTTACTGTGTCTATTGTTTCACTTAGCATAATGTCCTCTAGAGCCAACCATATTGTTGCAGAATTGTAGGACTTACTCCAAGGATGTATGTGAATGGCTAAATGAAGAATTACATAGGACATCTGGGAGAGTCTTGGGTGCAGGAATTCTGTACCCATGGATTTGGGGTGTATCACCTTCCCATTATGTGCATATGTTCACCAGCTGGAAACTCTGAATCTTGTACTGTTGGGATGTTTATGGGGGCTTTCTCATGTAGGCAGGGTTGACACTAAGGCTGAGTTGATAATGGGTCAGTTTTCATCAGCTCATAGCACTAAAGTTTCAAAATTCAAGTTGTTTTTTAGTTGTAAAATATATGTAAAGGCTTATGAGTTTATCTTGCCTGTAAAGGAATATGGATACTGGGTTTAAAGAACACTAAAATGAATACTATGGACCCACCACCTTGCTTATTAAAAGGCCCTATGTGCTTCTACCCCAATGTGTCTTCTCTCTGATTCTCTCAGGTAATACCTTAAATTTTCTGTTGTTCAGTAAGACAGTTTTTCTATCTTATGTGTGTGTATGTTTCTAAACAAAGTATTGTTTATTTTTTCCTATGTGGGTTCTTCACTGATTTTCCTGCAGCTACTCTTAGCATCACGAAATGCTTTAGTTTTTAAAAAAGAAAAGCAAAAAAAAAGCAGATTGCCCTCATGTTTTTCCTCTAGAAAGGGTGGTGGGAGAGGCAGGGCTGCTTCTGCACTTCTTATTAGGTCCAGCAGGTGGCAGTAAGGGGACTTGAAACAGCAAGGTTTTAGTGGTTAAACAGGTTGAAGAATATTCAGTGGGCCCAGATTGGATAGAGAATCTGGAGTTTGTGATTTCAGAGCTCTGTATACAAGTAGACTCAAAATAAATGTAAATAGACTGTCTACCCACACTTAACTTCCAGGAACTTAAATTTTTATAACATTTGTGTATTTTAAATGTACATTTTAAAATGGCAAAATACAGGAGTTCCTTCCAGAAGAGGGCCCTGGGCTGAAGGAAGGCGGTGTGTGACCTGGGGATACATTACTGACCTGCCGTCATCTAGCTATGTAAGGTTGGACCTGTCCTTCCTGTCTGTCCAAGAGACAAACTGTAAAAGCAAAAGATTTAATCTGCAATCTTAATAGCATAATCAACATTTTTCTGAGTAAGTGTGTAAGTAAATCACTGCTGAATTATTTAGAAACTACTAAAGGCCTTTCATTACTATGTAAAAATTAAACTCTTGGCTTTCTGACTCAAGTTTCTTTTTATCTTCCAGCAACACTTTACGAGTCACCCGTTCTGCTGCCCCCAGCACACTGGACAATGCCAGCACTACCCCTACTCAACTGGGAAAGAAAGGCAAAGAATTTGAATTTTCACAGTTGCCCTTCAAGGTGGAATTCCTGGAGTGTAGTGCCAAGGGCAGGAGAGGGGACACTGGTTCTGCTGACATCCAGGACTTAGAGAAATGGCTGGCTAACATCGCCTGAGGGGCAAGTCCAAGGCATAAGACATGGATGTGGATCTGTGTGACTGTCAGATTGGGAATACTTTACATATATAAAGGAATAGGTATTGCAGCCTGGAGCTGGTAAACAAGTGGTCAGAATGTTGTTACAAACATTTCTTTTTTCTAGAAACAAATTATTGAAACCATCTTGGGATTTCTTTTTTTTTTTTTAATTCAGTTCTCCCTTCTTTTAAACTGGTCACTTTGGACTCATGTCTTTCTTTTGTTAAAGTGTAATGTCCTTTTAGTGTATGCAGAGACAGGTCTCTGTGACAACAGACACACCATGTAAGAGGATGCCATCGTGAGAACATGCTTATTGTCTGATAGTTTCCTTAGCCACTGTTTCTGTACTTTGGTCCTTTGTTCTTGGAAACAAACCTGCCTGTGTTAGGAACCAATTGGTTTCCAGTTGTGCGGATGATCACAATCAGAGCATCACCTAGTCCCTTGTGAATTCTCAGATTTGTAGGTACAATCACAATGCAGTCTCCTGGCATCATGAACGGTAAAAAACAGCAAGGCTGAGTTAACAATGGGTCTGTTCTTCATCACCTCAGAGACTCTTCCACGCTCCTGCCTCATGGTACTTAAGAGCTCAAAAATAGATCACAAATCCTTGGAGTCATTCCCCAATGGTAAACTCCTACATGCTAAATGCCCAGAAGTCAGGGGCTAGTGAGTTCTAGTGATTACCCTAACTGGGAAGTATGTGGAGATTTAGGAATTTTTCTGTGTTTCTGGGTGGCTCAGGACTCGGGATATTGACACATGCTATTTATTTAGTTTCTATTTTGTATCCTTATCTAGAATATTGTGGAACAAATACAAAATGCATTCAGTGGTTTACTAAAAGTTTCCTTTTTCGAAGTGGTATTCTTTGCTATCTTCTTAAACGTGTGGCCTTTAAAAATTATTAATACAGTAAATAAACCTGTCTAACAAATGGCATAGTGAGTACAAATGGAGCATGTTAGGATTCAGTCTTAACTCCAAGCTGCCAGGGCCTAAAGTTTGCAGTGTTCATGGGAACAGGTTCTTCTCTCCCTGTTTCACACAACCAGGGACCAGCCCAACTAAAGCTCAAACAGATAGGGTAGTGGTTGATGTGTAAGCAGCTAGCCTGAGAACAGTGGGGTGAGAGCCTTAACAGGAAGGGTACAGGTTGCTTTGGGAGCACGTACTGGGAGCCTTGAGGGGCTAGGGGAGAATAAAATCATGAATGCCAAATCATGGAGCTAACCCAAGTGCCCATCAACAGATGAATGGATAGAGAAACTGGAGCATATAGTCAATGAGTTATTACACAGCTGTGAAGAAAAAGTAGTGGCAGTTGACATAAAATATGTGGAGCTTGAGGTGATCATACTGAGTGAAATCAGCCAAAAAGGGGAAGGTTTCGGATGGTTTCAGTCATCTGTGGAATAAATAAACCCTAAAACAGTTAAATGCAAACAATAGAAAAAAAAAAATTTGAACTTGGCAAAAAAGAATAGTTGCCAGAGGGAATGGGGTAAGGGTGGACAGGATAGGGCACAGAGGCAGATGGGGCATGGGCACTGGTAGTTGGTGGAGGTAATTAAAAAGTCAAAAGTCACCCCACTCTCCCTTCCTGTAGCAGTCTTGGTGCTGCTGTGTGAAATAAACTCAAGCTGAAACACATCAGACCTTGGCCCTGGCGAAGTTCTCCAAAACCCATTGCTCTAGTTTTCTGTCTATATATACTTGATTAGAGGAAGGAGTATACCAAAAAGGTGACTGAGGAAGGGAAGCAAGTTTGAATCTAAAGGTGATCTTTTGAAAAAGGAGCTTTATCTCTAGTGATTCTCTGTGGTTAGTGTGCATCAGATGATCTGCATGCTAGTTAAATAGCTGGTCTGAGAGTTGGGGTCCTGGTCAGTCAGTAGCAGATCTGGTGTGGCCTCCAGAATCTGCTTAACATGCTCTTCACCTGACACAAGGGGCTTCTGGGAGCACCCTTAGAAAGGACCTGGCTGCCTCCTGATGCATATGACCCTACTGTTCATAAGGGAAGGTTGCAGGTCACCATGAGATGGAGGAGGGCAGCTGGGATGAATATGCCCTGGGCACCCAGGTAAGTGCCACCCCCTTCTGGACTGGGTATGGCCCACACCTGCAGATGGGGTTTGGGCACTGGCCTGCTGTTTTTTATTCCTGCTCTTTCAAAATTTCTTCAAAGCTTCCAAGACCTTGGTAGCCCCTCCCCTACCAGGCACCTGAAAGTTTCTGATCAACACAGCTGTGCCTGTGGGGTGTGCTTGGGACCTACCTACCACTCATTTTCCCCACAGCTTCTACTTGGAGCTTCCTGGGATTCCGGTAGTCCTGCCTTTTGTGAGGTATTTGGCCATGTTCTCTTGACCTGAGATGATTTCAGCCAGCCAGATGCCAGACTTAACACTTTTTTTTCTTGAGGTTTGAGTTTAGCACATAGTTATCAACGCTTCAATTGGCTTGTGCCCATTCTCTCACCTAAAGAATATTAGCAGCAATTAAGATGCTTACCTCCTCTATTTCAGCCCTTCACATATTTAAAGTGGTTACCACACTTCGCTCCTGAACAGTGAAGTGATCCCATTTCCCTTTTCAACTGTAAAACCCTGAACTGCTGATTACTCACAAGAGCCTTGCTTGTTCATTCAGAACCACCAAGCACTGCCAAGCCCCGGGGATACTCAATAAAGTTAATTCCCACTTTTAGAAGATTATGGCCACATTCTGAGGTGAAGATGTGCTCTTTCAATGTGGCTGCCTTCCTCTCCCTGACTCATTAGCAATGAGCATCATCATGGCTACACTGAACCCCAAGCACTTAGTGGGCCCCAAGGTCAAATAGCTCACCCCCACAGTCCTTGTCCAACAGAGCTGCCACTTCTTGCAGTGTCTCAGAACCTGGGCTTCTGGTGTCCTCCTTGTGGTCCTGCTGTAACACAAATGGTGTTCTGTTGACTTATGATTTTGTATCAGCTGAAATGTACTTTTTTCTAACGACTTTGGCATAGAAATATTAATGCTCCTGCCTCCACTCTCGGTCACTGGATGGCAAAGCACTGATAAGGAAAGCCACCTCGAACAGCATCTCGAAGCCATGATGGGGACTTAGGACATTCACCTCAACTCTAATCTTCACAGTCACATCTGGGGAATCCCAGTAGTGCCTCCCTCACTGGCTGTGGACAGCCGTCAGTGTGAACCCCACACTGGGACCATTCCCCCTTTGCTGTCTCACATCATGGCTCTCTGAACACAATAGTCCTGGGGAATCACCAGTTGCCCCAGGACAGCTTTAGCCTGCTCGTACAAGCATCTGCACTTCTGCTCTCTAGCCTCTGCTCCTTGACCTCTACCTAGTTTACAAAATTTACACATTTTTGCAAACAGCTTTACGGAAAAGGATGTTCTGTCCCTTCTAATTAGGAATGGCTTCCTTGAGATGATTGGAAGGTCTTCCAGAACCTCTAAAAGGGAAAGATAGTGAAGTTAGAATTGAAGAACAACGAGACCCTTATGAACTTGACCTAATTCATAGCCCCAGGGTTCCCAGCATTTCCAGAATATGGCAATTCTGGGTCTGGTCTTGCTTAGCCTTTGTGTCCTCTGTGGATTGTTCCTACAGTTCTCCTTGTGTCAGGGTGTCTTTTAGTCTAGATGAGAATGGCTTGAAGTGTCCTCTCTGGAAGCCCTGCAACTGGTGTGGGGTGAAGCTGGGAGTGCTAGTGGCAGTTTGGCGTCATGAGGGATGTGATTAGGATTCACCTTAACTTCCTGTCTTATTTAAATGGCTTCCTAGAATTCACCAGAAAGGAGAGATCAGTTCCTGCATCTCCCCTTCGTCAACATAGGCTATGTCAAGTGAAGATTAGAGATGATGAAAATGTCACACACCTGAGTCTCAGTTCTGCTTTACAGTTTCCCTTTCCATCAGCATTTTGACAGATGGAGGCTAGGGAGATGACTGCAGATTTAATGTCTTTAGTGTGTCCTACCTCTCTTGAATAGGAGAGCCCAGGTGAGAAGGAGGAAGCAACAAAGGGATTTGGGTGGTGGACACACCACCCAAACTGAAAGGCTCTTCATGGAGCACGCATTGAAGTAGTCTGTTTTTGCACCCTTGTATATGATCGCAACTCAGAGACACTAGACAAGAGGCTTGTGTTGAGAATTAGAACAATTTATTGTTTGATCAACATGCTGAGTCTTCCACATTTTACACAGTTTTATGTAAAGTCAATATGGCCATTTATGCCTGTTGAGCCAGTAAGAGATGGAAATGCCACTCTGTGTTCTTCACAGTCACCTTTAGGGAGTGGGTGAGGGAAACTGAGGGGAGAGTTAACACACACCACATGATACAGACTGGCTTTCAACGCATGGAAGCTTCCCGTTGAAAGTAACCACCCAAATCCCACTGCAAGGTTTTCTTCCTGAGCTGTGCCCTGCCAGGTGTGTCGGCCATACAGGGTCTGAAGCCCAAGGAGTTTACACAGAGAGCCCAAGATTTCAGAATACTTACATAGTTGGTTTCCACAAATTAAGGGTGCCCAGGTCTGTGTGGGGCCTAAGACAATCAGTGTGAACTGGGGACAGGCTCATCTGTGCAGTAGAGGAACCTGAAATTACATGGATTCTCCTCAGCTCATTCAGAAACACTGGCAGGAACTTATATCCTAACCAGGGTAGAGATATTTGAGGGGTCCCTGTGCACAGCAGCCTTTTGTGTTCAAGTACACGGTCACATTGACACACAGACAGGCCATGGATGGCTGCTTCCGACTTGCTGGGTGATCATAAGCAAGTCATTTTCTGCCTCAGTTCTGCGGTTTGTGAACAGGAAGGACTATGAGACTGCTACTCACTGCATGGCCAGCAGACACTGCCTCACTTTCAAAGGGCAGAGGTAGTTTGGAAACTCGCTGCCAGGCAACCCTGCTTAGTTGACATGCACATACTTCTGTTTAGCTGCCCCTCAGTGGCTCAGACACGCCTCACATTCCTCAACTCCCTGTTTTCAGCTGACATCCCCACCTGCCTTCCGCCTGGTGAAGGAATGAGGCTCCTTTGTCTACAGGACACCGAAGCCAGCGGTGCCATTATCCCACCTGGTCCTTGAGGGCAGCAGCTCCCAGCACTGGCTGACCACCAGGAGGATGGAGATGTTACATCCTTAGCTACCACCACTTCCAACGTCCATTCTGTTGCCTGAGACACTTAACTGACCTGGCCACTGCACCTCAGACCTGAAATATTGCAGAAAGATCAAGGATGCTCACAGGGAGAGAATGACAAGGCGGTTTCCAAAGGAAACTTGCTTAAAAGCACCAAGCGTGCTAACTCGACTACACACCTACAGGTCCAGCACTCGACATGCTGATGTCACACCCTATTCTGACATGTGGGCATCCCATAAACAGTTCCCATCTCAGACTCAATTTTTCTGATGCCTGCCAAAGAGGAGCTTTACTGACAGCTTTTCCTTAAGATCTTCCCCCTCAAAAGAAAGCCAAAAGATGATGACCCTACTCATCCCCCATCTCTGGGCTAGCAAAGAGAGGGAATGAAGTACTAACTGCGACGAGATCATTTTCTGACAGGATTCCTCCACTTACCTTGTGGGGCCCACCTGGACCTGGGACATTTTCATAGAACCTTAAATCTACCTGTGAGCTAGAGGACAGTGATGGTACCTGCTTAAGACGACAGCTAGTACACTCCTGTGCCAGAGTCTGGCTGCCCTAAATGAACCCAGGAAGTGAGGAGTGGTGATCAGGTTTGAGGAGAGGCAGGGCAAGGCAAGGCCAGGCATGGCACACTAAGATGGGAGCACAAAAGGAGGCAACTGCCCTCACCTTTAGAGGCCCACAGGCAGGGGAGAGGCTGGACTCAAGAGAGAGGATGCTGTGTACGTGCATGGAGAGGCAGGGCTCACTGATGCCACTTCAAGCCAAGTGATTCTGTCTCTTACTGCTCCTTAGGCAGTGAGGGGGAAAAAAAATTCATGGTGCTTTAAGTATGTGTGCACATGAAAAGAGAACTGAGTTTCTACCTTTTTTTTTTACAGGACCATTATAAGAAAAATTACTCTTTTTACCAAGAAAATAAAATTCCAGCATACATTCATTCACTGCAGACCCCTGCAAATGGGACCATCCCAGAGGCCATGAGCAATGACCCTCTTTGCCAGCCAGGCCAGATGCTCCAAGTTGGACTCCTATAAATTCCTGCAAAGTCAGCACTCTCTCAACAAGCACCACTAGAGGGTATGCCATGTGGGAGGACACTGGCCCACGTGGACATGTACGCCTATGCACGTAAGTACATAGGAAATGGTGCACGTATTCCCATGGGCTATTTCTGCCTGCAGTTGAACACATCTATGCGTTATTTTATTGATGGCAAGACAATCACAAATTTGACAATATTAATTCTTATTTCAACACGTTGCAGT
This sequence comes from Galemys pyrenaicus, assembly GCA_019455555.1. Lineage (NCBI taxonomy): Eukaryota > Metazoa > Chordata > Mammalia > Eulipotyphla > Talpidae > Galemys > Galemys pyrenaicus. Next base: position 334,290 of record JAGFMF010011876.1, read on the forward strand.
ACTTTTTGAATTTCCCAAAACTGTTATCACAATGCAAGTTCCAACTTGAGAGCAGGAAAAGCAAGAATATACATCAAGCACATTTATCTTTGTGTGAATGTGTTTGTGGAAAGTGTATACACAAGTCTATCTCTATATATAAGTATGTACACACATATAAAAACTAAACACATGACACTGGAGTTACGTCCGTACATTGGTCTTTGCCTTCTGGAAAAGCCTGCTAGGAATCCTGCTTCTTCTTTTCTTCACCTGATGATAAATTCCTCTGATATGCTGTCACACTGTCCTCTTAGCTGAAAGCATGTGACAGGTCTAGTGGACAAACAGCAGTGAGTCTTGCCAGGTTTTGCTGCACTCACTGATGGCCATTTTGAACTCATTTCTGAAAAGCCCCAAAATTCCTTTCAATGACTTGTTGGAGTACTGCTTTGTGGGGCAACCCCCAGCCCTCAAAGTGGTCATTTAGCCCACCTACAACATGCCCAACAGCAGCCTGGGGGAAGAACCCAGGCCACCTTGAACAACAGGGTTGTGTTTTGGCTAGTATGGCTGCCTACTGCCTGCTTTGTGCAGACCGGGCTGGGGGCATCCAGTGCACTTGGAATGTTAGACCAGTGGGTGGCATCACTTAATGAGAAAAAAGAATTCTCTTCAGAGACTTTACAAGTTCTCAGAACTGAGCCCATCTCAGAAATGAGTCAAAAATGGCAAGGATGGCTTTCTCTGGGCAACCTTCGGGAGCGCCCATCTCTGCCCTCCCCTCAGGTGGCCACAGAGCTGCTAAGCACCCACAAAGGTATGTGCTCGAGGACTACAACTACACTGTGCCAGTGGGCAACAACACAGCAACAGCTGGCTTTTCCAGAGCAGCACTCAGCAGCGTTACGACTGAGGAGCTGAGAACATGCATCTCAAGGGTGAAGGTTCCACAGAAAACCCTCCCCTGGCCAGTCACAGAGGGACTAACCTACGTCCTGGGAGGGAGATTCAAGGAGCACAAACTGAGCTTCTCTTTGCCCTTTCTTTAAATTCAACCCAGTTACATGTGCTGATTGATTGCTGGGCAGGTTGGTGAAAAAATTCTCAGAACTACACAAGGTGCCCCAAGTCTTCAACCCACATATCCATATAGCCCACAGTCACCAACAGCACCCCATTCTTCCGACACCCTCTCGCTCTGACAATCAGGCAGGCCATGGGGACACAAGTGTCCTCCATCCCCTTCGAGGCTTTTCAGGGAATACAAAGGAGAGGAAGTCACTTGGTGGGGCCTGCTGCGGGGCTTGCTGCATTCCACAGGGCCTTAGTTTCAACCCGGAGCCAGGGTTGAGTCCCATTCCAGCCACGGAAGGACAGTCAGAGCTACCTCTTCAGAGGCTGTTTTGTTCAATCAGTGTTTGATTTAACTAGGTAGGGCCTATATAGACCCAGAATTGGAGTCTAATTAAGTTGCCCAGTCAACTATTTTAACTTCCTGGGCAGGGGATGGGAGGAGGGCAGAGGTGTGAACAGTTCCAAGAGGACAGGAAGGAGGAGGTGTGTGGAAAGGTTATCTGTAAGTTTACAAATATACAAAAACAAAAAAAGCACATTTTTCAAATAAAAATGACTACATTTTTATCTGGCAAAAAGTAGTATACACATGATTTAATTTTTTTTAAATTTTAACAGTTTTTGGCAATCTTAATAAAGTACAATATATTACAACCAAACCAAAAAATAGTTGTTTAAGTAACAGCTGTTAAGAGTGACGTGATCCCTGATGCCCAGCCTCCCCACCCCACCCCACCCTACTCCTAGAGACAGAGAGAAAAGAAAAATCCTCCCATCTTGATGAGCTTATTTCCCACCCCCCTTTAGGAAGCTAACCAATAGGAAGCAACACAACAAGCGAGTGGTGTCAGAGGAAGCCGGAGGTGAGGCTGCATTAGCAGGAGCAGCCGCCCTCGCTGGCAGGAGGCTCCTGGGGTTTGTCCAGCTTGATGTCGATCACTGCAGGGGCTGGGCTAAGGAAGATGACTCTCAAAGAGACAACCAGTGACTCACAACCTGTGCACCCTCAGCTGTCTGTGCGGCCCCCACCCCTGGCAGCTGCGCTCTGTATCTCCACAAATGCCCAAGGACTCAGCCTTTTGTCTGACCTGGGGAGGGGGAAGCCAAGTGCTGACCCCTACCCCTCTTTCTCTTGCCCTGAACTTCCCACATGCCCCCACTGCTGTCCCTGAAGCAAGCATATCCAGGCTGTGGGATGACCATTTAAACACAATGGGACAGTTCCTTTCCCTGGTGAGTAGTGCCAGCTCCCAGCCGTGGCCTTGGTACCTGTCAACCCCACTCAAAGTGCCCTGGAAGGTGGAGAGCCTATGAGGCAGGTATGGATCCCACATCTCAAAACACAGGACTATCTAGGCCATGGCATAGATGGCAGCAGCAATACTGAACCCTCAGGGAAGCTCTAGGTTTCTCTTATTCCCTGAGAAAGCTGCTATGAGAAGCCACACCCCTGAAAAAAGGCTGCAGCACAGCCCTGTGTGCACCTTCTCCAGCAGGGCTGGAGACACATCCAACAGAACCACTAGCATGATGGGTTCAAACTGTACAACCTGGCTGAGGCCTCTGCACTTGCCAAGCTAAGGATGATGACAAGTCCAGCCCGCACACAGGACACGGTGGAGAGCTGCTCTCCTGGGCAGGGCTTAAGGGCCTGGGGTGGGGGTAGGGGCGTGGGTGAGGGTGACAAGAGGGCCCTACTAGGAGACCTAGTGCTGGTGTCTTATGGATGGTTTGGGGGGCCCTACTGAAGACTCTAAGCAAGTCTTTTGGATCTAAGTACTAGAAAAGCCAGGCTTCTCTGGACAATCACACTTGCCCTTCTTGCCACATTTTGGTCACTTAGCCATGACAGAGTTGAAGTGAGACTTTACCTCTGACTTTTCCTTCCTAACCCTCCACACCCCATGCCCTAATTTTGTGCATTTTTATACATTTGGATACACATGCACTTGTGTGTATACAGAGACATGTTTTTCACATGGCAAACTATGAATAATAGTAAAAGTAAATGGGTGTATAAGTAATTGGATGATAAACAATTGCTTTTCTTCCCATTGGGTAAGTCAGAGTTCCTCTCTGAATCTCAATTTCAGCTAGGTGTATTCTGAGGTTTAGGTGGACAGTGGAGGGAGCCTGGGGGTAGTTCAGGGCTGGACATGGGTGAAGGGTCGTCAGGAGAGCTGTCTCATTGGATAGGCTGAACCATGCTGGATCCTCATTCAGTGTACCGAGGCCTTTCCTCTGTACCCACAGACACAACACAGCTCACCATAAAGGAGGACGGGGTTTCTATGTCATGTCCTACACGTCACTCTGTATACACCCCCTGGGTCCCCACACTGCTTTGGAAAGAGAAACTTAGATGGTTAGATCTGGATGGAGCTTAAAGACCATGAGTTCAGCCTTACCCCAGTGCAGAGGAGCCCCACACTGCACCCACCAACTGGGAAGGTGGGGCCCCAAACCAAGGAAGTGTGACCCACGTGGTTCTAAAATACTAAGTGAAAAAACTGATGTATAAATGGCTTCTCCAGTACATCTTTCACTCCCTTGGCACAGAAAAAGGATACTCCCTTCTTTGCTTTTCTCCTGGACATTCTCCATTCCAGGCAGAGCTGAGGCCACACGTCGGAAGAGCTGGAGAGAGGGCGAGACAGTGTGAGCCCTGCCTCTCCCCTCCTGCCACCCTGGGCCTCATCCATCTCCTCCTCTCATGCTGACCTTTAGCTTTATTCTCCTGTCTGTCCCCCTGACTATGCCCTGGAGGGCAGGGGCTGCACCTGACATCTCTTTTGGTGGTGTACCTGGGGGAAGTATGTGCATGTGTGCATGTGCACACACATGCCCTGGGGTAGGGATGTAATCGAGTGCAGCTGGGCTGCTGTCAGACATGGAAGCTAGCAAGTAACCTCGAGCACAGACAGAAATACAAGGGACCCAGAGATTCTCAACACTCTTCATCCTCCAAATACCAACTGCAGAAACTTGCTGGGCTCTGGCTTCTAATTCCTCCACTCTCTGAGGTCTCTGAGGACAGAGTGAGTTATATGTTCCTGTTCTTACCCCAGAGCCCAGTCCTGCAGCACATCCAAACTAGGTGGCAGGTCCAAAGTTGATGAGGGTCTGAAGAGGAAGTCGCTGGTGGGTCCAGCACCCTGTAGGGCCCCGTGGTGGGCTGCAGAGTTGGGCTCAAGAGTCTGGCAGGCAGAGTGGCGAGGGTGGAGGGCCTGGATCACCCCTCATGAGCTCTCCTTCATGGCCTTACCCCAGAGGTCACACTCTGCCTGGAAAAAGCCACTTCCTCTGCTGATGGCTGAACTACCAGTTAGAAGAAAGCTATTGGGGCCATGCGGTTGTCTCAACATGGACAGGATCATGTTTACAGTCCAGAATGGATTCTCCCTTGGCCACACACAGGGCTGGAACTAACCACATTTAACTCCTGTGCAGACTATCACTTAGCTCCTAGCACATTCTGGGAAGGGCGGTATCAGCATCTCCCTGATGCTGACCACAGGCACGGAGGCCTCTGCCCCTGTGTCAGCCTCATGCTGCCCTCCCTAACCCCCATGACTTTCCATCAGTTCTCCACAGAGCAGCAGCCCAGCCCTCCCAGGAAGCCAGGGCAGCCCCAGTCGTACACCAAAGGAGGCAGGAAAGGACTTCTAGAGAGAAAAGAGCTGAGGGCACTCGGATGGGGAGGGTGGGGGCACTGAGTCCTGGTAGCTTTGGGCCCTCCAGTCTGCCTCTTCCTGCTCCTCAGCCACTTTCTCACTGCCACCAGCACTGCCCACATGGGGTGACCCATCACTGTACCCAGCCCTGTGGTTGCATGGGCAGCATGTCTATTATTTCCAGGCACTGCTGGGGGTAAAGGACAAAAGTGACTCATAGACAAGTCATGCTCCTCACTCAGCATCTCCTCCCCACACTGCAGGTACCACCACAGCTGTGCTCATGCTGCCTGCAGCAACCTCCAGCCCTATCGCTTCTCCAAGCCCTCTCTTCCTTGAAGACAGGCTTTGATTAAGCTTTGATTAACCAAAGACCTCTTTGGCAGTCTGGAAGAGCCTACAGATGCCTTTTAAATGTGTGAAACCACTTACACTGCCATATAAAGAAAATCATTTAGTAATGAAATAAACTACAATCTCTCAAGATACAAATTTATGCCCAAAGCATTATCTGTGCTTCCTTAAGAACACATTAAATAGCAAGAGCTAGCAGGGGCCTAATGACCACGGTGCAAGATGCCCACAAGACTGGCCAGTGAAAAGAGCTGTGCCATCGCTACTGCTGCCACTAGGGAGTCTTGTCATGGAAGGAGAAGCGAACACTCAGTAAAGGTACAGGCATAGTTTTGTTTTGTTTTTTTTTTCTAGCCAAAGTTCATGGACTCCCTGGGGGTTCGTGGAGCTCCTCTCCTCCCATGCTCTGGGGCTCAGCTCCAATCCCACCCACCCCTCTATGGCTCCTCCATTTTGATTCACTAGTTCTCCGCACTCTGGGAGTTCCAGCTGCTCCAGCGTGTGCTCTTTGCTCCAAGTACGACTGGTCCTCCACAGCCCTGAGCACTTGCAAGCACAATGCATGCGTCCCCAAACTGCTGAGTGGACTGACTTTCCTGACCCCCTTCCCAAGTGAGGTAAGATGCCCGGGAAACACAGCTTCTCTCAGCCACCTGTAAGCTGGTGGCTGAACACTCACATTGTGTTACAGGGACACATGACGGGCTATTACATGGATGCTAATGATGACTGCCACCCCCTTTATGGAGACTGATCCTTCCCTCGTACAGCTTACCAGCTCTGGAGGTTAACTTGTTTCCATGAGGAGAATGTACGGGTGCTCAGGTTGGTCACCTCAACCCAGTCACCAGCTCCTCAGGGCAAGCAGAGCCACGCCCTGGCTGACACTGGATTGTGGCTGAGCTGGATTTGGGTTTGGCAACAAGAGCGTTTTACCTGCTTCACATTGTAGCCGGTCTTTGCACTGGTCTCAATGAACATGACACTCAGTTCTTTGGCGCGCTGCTCTCCCTCCTCGATGGTTATCTGCCTGAAGGTGAGGGCAAAGGGGAAAGTCAGTTTGAGCAGAGAAGCAGCCCCTGAAGGAGGCAGAGAGAGGAATGAGATGAGGGCTGGTCCAGCAGCAGGGCCCAGGGGCTCTGAGTCAGCCCTGTGGGCAAGCCGCTGAGCCCCAGGCTCCCTGGAGGGCTAAGGGGCCTCAGAGGACATCGTCCTTACCCTTCTGTTTGGCAGTGGGCAGTGGGGCTGCCCAACAGCTGCCTTTACCTATAGTCACAGTGGCCAAAGCCTGAGCTTTAAGCACTTTTCAGCCATACATCACCTCTCTGGAGGTAGCCTCAGTCCCATTTTCCAAATGAGGACACTGAGATAAAAAGGTACTGCCCCAAAGGACATGGATAACTTAACAAAGGAACTAGGATTTGAACCCTGTTTTCCTTACATCCAGGACAGGATTCTATAAAAGGAGCCTCTGTTTCAGATTATTCCTTAAATGGTCAGGGTGCATTCCAGGAAGTCCACAGTCTATAAACCTGTTGTTTTTTCTGACAAGTCAGGGTCCCATGAGATAAGTTGATAGAAACATGTAAGTGGCACCTAAGTCAGCCCCGTGCACTGACGAACAGCCTCAAAGCAACCTCCTCAGAGAAAGTTGCCCAATCAGACACAGTACCAAGACATTCTACATGTTCACACCTGGAGACAGGAACCCGCATACCCACACCCATACCCGGCCTTTCAAGGGACAGACACACACTGCAGGAACCTGTAGACTGTTGTGTCTGCAGCTGTGCTGCGGCCAGGGCTGGACCCCAGATTAGGTGCAGAAGCAGAGACTTATGACCTACACATCCCAACCTCTGTGCAGGAGCGGCTGTAGAGGAAAGAGGGTGGGCCCAGCTTGCAGGCCCCCCATGCCTCTGCCCTTGAAACTACCTCTTATCAGCAAGGTCCGTCTTGTTGCCCACCAGCATGATGATAACGTCACTGCCTCTCTCTGTCCTGACATCATCGATCCACTTAGAGGTCTGTTGGAAGGAGTTGAGATCTGCAGATGGAAGGTGAGAATAACACAGGGACTAAGTGCCAGCCTCACGGAGAGATAAGAGTTGAGAAGGGGCATGAGCTCAGAGCAGGAGAGGCGTGTGTATCCAGGAGAGGTGGGGACAACAGCACACAGGCCAGTAGGTCCAGCCATCCAGAGGAGGCCCATGTGTGTTTCTGGAGCTGCTGCTCGGGGTCCTGGAGAGATGCTCACATTGCTGAGCCAGTCTCTGGACAGAGAGGTACCTGTCCAGATGTCCCAGCAGTCACGATTTGGTACATGGACTAGCAGTAGCTCTAGGGGTCCACCTGATAGCCAGACCTGACTTTATTAATTTTTATTTCATCAAGTAAAAAAACCTTACTGGGAATATATATAGTGTTTTTTATTATTTATTTATTTACTCTCTGATTTTCATTTTTTCCCCTACTCCCGTAACTTAAATCCCCTGGTGCCATTTCCCTCCCTTCTCCCTCTTAACCTCAGAGCCCTCACAGTGTTTACTGATGCCGCTAGTTTTTGAAAGTATTTTACATTATTAAGTTGTCTGTTACATATATGTATTTGCTTTTGTCATTCTGATTGGTTCTGCTATTCATAATTCTCTCAAACTCCCACCATTTTTGTTGAAAATGGATGCATTTTATACTTTCTCATGACTGGGAAGTACTCAGTGGTGTGACTATGCCACATCTTGATCCAACTGTCTATCAGTGAACTAAGCCACTTCCATGTCCTACATAGTGTTCATAGAGCTGCTATGAACATTATAGGACATGCAGGTTTTGTGTTGATGGTTTCACATTCTTTGGATATGTGCCCAAATGTGAGGTTGCTGGGTCATAGGATATTTCCATTTGAGATTTTTAAGGTTAATCCAGATAGCTTTCCATAGGGGGAGCACCAATTTACATCCCCCCCTCCAACAGTGTAACAGAGTTCCTTCTTCTCTGCATCCTCCCAGTACTTACTGTTGAGGGTCTTTTTAATATGTGCTTTTCTCATGGGTATGATATGCCACCACCTGGTGGTTTTAACCTGCATCTCTCTTTTTTTAAATTTATTTATGTATGCAAACAAGCACTAGGGTACAGGCCAGAGGCGCAGGGAGTGAGAGGATTCACCAGAGACAGAGTGGGGAGCAGAAAAGGCAGATGTACTGAAATACACTGCTGAGGGGAGCAGCAAGGCAGGAGAGGTCTACTGTGCCATGTGATCACCTCCCTGGCCGGGGATCAAACTCGTGCTGCAGTGGCTTCGGATGCTTCATAGTGTGACAGTCAACCCCTTGCACCCGGAGGGAGGCCCTAATCTGCATCTCTTATTGGAAGTGATGACAAACACGTTTTCATAGGTCTAGTGTCCTTCTGAATACCTTTTTATGACTTGTCTGTTCATATCTGCTGCTCATTTTTTTAATTGTTGTTTTTTAACTTGTTGAATTGTGTGAGTTTGGATATTAATATCATCAGTTAGGCATTTGTGACTAATTTTCTCCCATTTAATAGTGTGTCCTTAATTGTCTTGTGGTTTTTTTTTTTTGTTATATAAAATATTTTAAATTTGAGTAGACCCAACTGATTTTTGCTTTTATTTGTAATTGTTTGTAATTATTTATTACTATTTTATATCTCTTGCTATAGTCACCAAAAACATCTTTTTATTGTTGATGTCATAGAATCACCAATGTTTTCTTCTACATATTTTATGATTACAGGCATTATATATAAATTTTAATTCACTTGGAGTTTATTTTTGAGAATGGGGTTAATGAGTGATCCCAACTTCACTCTTCATGTGTGGCTTTCCATTTTCCTACATCATTTATTAAAAGACTGTCCTTTCCCCATTGTATAGTCAAAGCTGCTTTGTCATAAATCAGGTCATGATATATATATGGATTTAGTTCTAGGCTTTTGGCTCTGTTCCAGGGATCCATGTATTTACTTTTGTGCTAATGCCATATTATTTTAAGTATTGTTTTGCAGTAAAGTTTGAAATCAGGTAACATGCTACCTCCATTTTTTTCCTTTTTTTTTCCAGAGTTGTTTTTGAAATCTAAAGTCTCTCATGGTTTATATAAATTTCAATTTATTTTCTTCATTTAAAAAATATTGCCAGTATCATTATGGGGATTGTGTTAAATTTATGTGTCATTTTAGGCAAGATAGGCAGACCTGACTTTGGAGGCTCAGAGTAGAGAGTAAGAAATGGATGCACCGAACTTGGCTGACCTTACAAACAATGCAAGGGAGGGACTGTAGCAGCTCCTGGGGGAGGAGGCCCACAGAGCCACCACCTCTGACCAGGAGGCCAGAGCCTTTCTGAAGAGAACCCTCAGAAACCTTCACACATAAGCTGGGGGTTGGGGGGAAAAGAAGCCAGCCTGTTCTGTGGAGACTCAGTTTCCCTCCTGTTCAGCATCAGGCTTCAGGAGCCCAGGCTCAGCTCCAACCTCCACTCAGGTGTCAGGGAGCCTACAGTCCAGACTGGGGCAGAGGATGGTGGGGGGTGTGTTTGGAGGGGGGTAGAAAGAGCCAGAGGCAGAAGGCTGGGGCAGCACTCAGGGTGTCCTCCTATCACATGGGTGACTGCAGCCCAGGAGCTTACGACATGTGTTCCATGTTCCATATACCTGCTGGGACAACTGGGGCTTCACCTTATCCCCAGTCCCACATGCTGTCAATAAGAGTTGCCCTGGCCATAAAAGCCATGGTGTGTGGGAACTGCACCCATTCATGCTCTCTTAGACCTGCTAAGCCTCCTCTCCCAAGAAGCCTTGTGAGGGGGTGGGTTGCTACATGATAAAACTGCTGCTGCTGGGCACAGTGGGGCCAGGGGCAGGCTATTCTCCCACATGTACAGAAAAATTGCTCTATAGGGATCTTTCTAGAGTCAGGATGAGTTCAGAGAGACTGGGAAAGGGGCCAGTCTCATGAGCACCTGCTCTCTTCCACACAGGTCTCTGCTCCGAGCAAGATCAACCCCATGCCACACACACACATCTGCTGCAGGGGGGTGAAGGGTGGTAGGAAACAATGCAACTCGTTCTCCACCTGAGCTCATGTCTTCCTGCACTCAGAGGACAAGCAAATAGGCACAGGTGCATGCACACACACATAGGCACACCCTCACACACATATACACAGGCTGCAGCTGGCTGCAGTAGCACCCAAACCCTGGAGCCCAGATAGCCCTGGGGCGCACACTCACTTGTGATGTCATACACCACCACAGCCACAGTGGAGTCCCGGATGTAGCTGGGGATCAGGCTGCGGAACCTCTCCTGGCCGGCTGTGTCCCAGAGCTGCAGTCGCACCTGTTGCAGAGAGGGCAGGGTTGCAGGTGGGCAGAAGGTCACCAGGGAGCAAGGAGAGCACTCTGGCCCCAGAGCATGGTCCGGCCCCTGAGATGCTGGCACCACTAACTCCATGGTAGGCATGGGTTCTCAGTGGTGCTCACGGTCCAGGTGATAAGCCCAAAGAAGCCCTCCCTGTGCCCCCAGGTCTAAAGTTGGGTACTCACCGTACGATCCTCCAAGTACATGGTTTTCGACAAGAAGTCAATCCCAATAGTTGCCTGTTAGAAAAGCATAGGAAGGTCAAAACAAAGAGGTCTCAGACAAAGGGACAAAAGCTCAGTGATCCAGGCACCAAAAGGGGGTATCCCCTGACAAGCCCAGCACTACCCACTAGTGCTACCCACTAGAGTGGATCCTGTTTTGTTGGGCTGTTCTTGTGACCCAAACCCCAATAGTAAACTCTCTCATTCCTCTCATGGAAGTAAACTTGAACTAAATAAGGATGAAGACAGGTTTTGTAGAGACTGATTATAAAAATGCTATGGAAATGGGATGAGAGATTTGGGTGAGGAGACCCCTTCCCCTGGAAACAAGGCTCATGGAAAGAAAGCCTATCTCCTACACCCCTTAAAGCGGGGACCTAAAGCAGCAGGTCAAGCAGGTGCTGGGTAGTTTCCCTGGCAGAGCTTGCTTAGCCCCACCTGCCTTGCTCCCTTGCAGCCTCCCCTCGAGGTTCCCCAAGCCTCTCCTCTGCACTCTATAACTGCGACTTCTGGGCCTGACTCTGGTAACAAGGCAGGCCACTTGCAGGCCCCACTTTGTGGGGGTGGAGAGGGCTGGATTTCTTCAGGGGCGTCACAGAACACCTGGGGCAGCATTTCACAGGAAAGCCCCACTGGCTTTCTGGTATCCAAACCACATATTGGGAACCAACTATCCCCAGCACCCGATGCCACACCTGTGCCCCTTGTCCTGGCACCAAAGCATCTAAGGAAGCACAGATCAGCTGTGGTCAGATGGCCCAGACCATTCAACGTGTGGCTTGGGCAGGCCACCAAACCCATCTGGGCTCATCTACACTGAGTGTCTATGCTAGGTGCTACATGCTGCCAGTGTGAAATGGAGACATCACAGGGATATTGTTAATAATGATGAAGACTCAGACATAGACTCTATTTCCCGAGTACAATATGGCACATTCATATTGGTAGCCCTTGAAAATCACATTCATGAAAAATATTTAACAATCTAGGAAAATGGTCATTGAGTGGAAAAAAGCAGGTTATAAAACATCATGTTTACCATGATCCTAATTAAAAGAAGTAGATAAATATGCATTTTTCATATTTTCTTACACACCGAAGTAAAGGGACTATGCTAAATAAAGCCTTAATTATGCCAATGTCTGGGGAGTGACATTATGGATTTTTCTTTTCTTTTTTTTGGCTTCCTTCATTATACCCTTTTCTATTTTTGACATTGAGTATATAATAGTTCTAGAAGTAGAGAAAAAGCATTTTAAAACAAAAAGTTAATAAGGGAAACTTGATTGTATGAAAAACTATGAAGTGACATCTGACTACAAAAACCACAACCAAGAAAGTCCAAGGAAACAGAAAACCCACGACTGCAGCCCCCAAATTGACCACAAGCAATGTACACATCCAACTTGTTCCACACAGGAGTTGAAGGAGTTGTATCCTTCTGAAACTTGCCTTAATGCAAAGATGTGTATTAAGGACCATAAAGTTCCAGAACGTGGGTATTAGACAAACACTTTAGATACCAAATTCATTGCTTTGGAGATGAGAGGCCAGACCACAGATATCAAAGGACATGTCTAGTGTGACTTTGTCAATCAGTAAAAGCTGTGAGAAGCCGAGCTCAAATCTTGGTATCACTTTCTTTGCCAGTTTTACACACCTTTTCTGCATGGTGTAGCCACTGGGGAACATGTGTGGCTTTGATGCGTGGCTATGGACTCGTTCTTTGTTCTTAATAGACCACACCACGTTCACTTAACAGTTATGTTTTAGAGTGATGGTCTTTGTCTGCTGAAGCCCATAAGGAGAAGTGTATAAGTAGGTGGAAATCTCTCAGCTCATCAGTGCTCACTGGGCTGGAGTTGGAGTACCAACTCCTTCTGTAAAGCACCCTTGAGGTGACAGCCAGGATTGGTGAGCTCAGGATTGGTGGCAGGGGCTGCTGACTGTCCCTTTATAGGTGTCTCCCTTTCTGCAGCAGTAGGACTCCGAATGTGAAGATGGACTCATAAATGCTCCAAATAAAGACTCTTTCCCAAGTTCCCTTGTACTGGCTGGCTAAATTCTGGGATGAAAAGTTAAAGCACATGTCTTCTGAGATGGGTCCTTCATGGAGCATGGGAGTGTGCCTACAGCAGCCCCCTTTCCTGCTGCTTAGAATGCAGACAGGTGGTGGTTTCCTACTGACCCACCCAGAAAGGGTGACAAAGCAGCAATGACAGGTCAACCAGACAAAGGAAACCAGGGTCCTTGATCCAGGGAGACACCTCAGTATTCAACTGCTTATATCCAGACTGTTGTGTTGAAAGAAATGAACTTTTTTGCTTAAATCACTGTTATTTGGGGCTTAGTAACAATATCCTATCTAGTAAACAACCATAGAGAAACGTAGCACTCAAAGGCAGGAAGCATGGATGGCGATGGAGATAGTTGTTAATGATAATATGATGATAACAACCCCATGTTCTCATGTTTCACACCAGGTACTTCTGCTTCCGAGGAGGACAAAAAAGTCTCCAGATGACATGAGATGACATGACAAGCCTGGTGCCATGTGGGTCAAGTCTTGGCGATGTTCAACCCAGGGGACTCCATACTCATACTCAACAGTTACTGTTCCCCCACATATTGTATTACCTCTCACAACAATCTCACCAAATCAGTAGTAATGAGTAACTAAGGCTATAAGGATTCTTATCTCTCCAGCTCTCTCCCATTTTTATTCCTACTTATGAGCTGCTTCTAAATCAAGGGTATATCCATTCTCTAGTTGTGTAGTCTCTCAGACCTGTTCTGGCCACACTCCCCACCCAACCAGGCCACAAGTCATTGTAGACCTTCCCACAAATATACAAACTTGTGCCAAAACACAGGCATCACCACTGCTATGGCTCACCACTGCTATGGCCACCAGCTCTGCTCAAAACCAGAAGTTTAATTTTTGCTTCCAAAAATGGCTGAGTAGCTTATACCAAGCCAATCCTCCACAAATAACTATTATAAAATCTGGATAAATACAAGAAATAACAACTTTCAAGCACCGAACAGTGACTGAAACCAGGCAGAAAATGGAAGGGTGAATATCTCTAAAGGAAAGAAAGAGAAAGATGTCGGGTCTTACCTTAAACTATTTTTCTCCTAAGGTAACTTTCTAGTCCCACTAAATTAGAAGGACTTAGTAAAATTCCTTGGGCTTTCCACCAGAACCTAGAAAGGTCAGCTTTGGGAAAAAGCATCACCTCAAGACTGAGGCTTACACCAGAGGACTAAGAGAAAACACAAAAGATACCTATCTTAACAAAATGTAAACACAGCAAGTAACCACCCCACCCCAAAATTAGTTGCCCTAAATTTAATCGTCTATTAAAATAAAGCTCAACACTCTTCAGAGCATGGTAACAGAATCTAAGAATCTCTATAACTTGTTCATAATGTCCCCTACACAATTGAAAAAGGATTAGATGTAAAGAAGAAAAAAAGCCAAGCCTTAACAAAAAGAAAAACTCAGTAGAAACAGACTCCCAGATAACCCAGATACTGGATTATCAGGAGTTTAAAACAGTTCTTACAAATATGTTTAAAAAAAAAACACAAAAAAATGGAAGAGATGAAGAGGTGATAAACATGATGGGTGAATGTCAAGAGAAATACAGAAACTCCAAAATAAAGTCCCAAAAATATTAACATTACAACATACAATGGCAGAAATAAAAATGCATTAGGTTTTAGTAACAGCATCTGAGACACTGCAGAGAAAAGGGCAACAAAGCTGAATACAAGACAAAAGAAACTGTTTAGACTGAAAGAGAGAGAAATAGGAATGAAAAAATCAGAGCCTTAAGAAATTCCAGGACAAAATGAAGTGGGCTTTCATAAAGAGAGTAGAAACAGAATCAGCAAAAAAAATTTCAAAAGCTAACAACCAAAACTTTTCCCAGTTTGATCAGAAACATCAACCCACATTTCCAATAAGTTTAGTGAACCTAAAACAAGATTTGCACAAAGAAAATCGTTCAAGGCAAGTCAGAATCAACTACTGAAAGCTAAAAATAAAGAGAAAACCTTTATAGCAGCTAGAAAACAGAAAGATAGACAAGCAAACAATGACAAGGAGAGCTAATTTCTCATCAGAAATAATTGTGCACATAAGACAATAGAACATCTTCAAAGTTTCAAAAGAAACAACCACCACCATCATATTAGTCTACAATTCTAAAGTCAGTAAAATTCCCTTCAATACTGAAAGCAAAACAAAACATTTTCAGATAAAGGAAGCTGTGATAATTTTTACCAGTGGGCCTTTATTACAAGAAATATTTTTTAGGCTGAAAGGAAATTTTACAGACGCAAATGCCACTCTTTAAAGAAGGAATTCACGAGCACCAGTAACAGATTTACCAGAAATGGTAACTGCGTAAATATCAAAATTCATTCCTTTCAATAGTTCCTAACATTTTCCCAGGCTCCAATCTGTGCATTTTACTCTCAGAAGATACCTCAAATATGACTTCACAACATTAGCTATAAAAAACTTCAATTCCTTGCTTTTCCCTCTAAGATAACCACAAGAACCACAGCAACAATGACTAAACTTCCAAGTACTAATCATTTACCAGCTACAGCGCCCAGGACTTCACATGCATCATTTAAGCCCGACCTCTGTTATGAGTTCTGATCTTTAGTATTCTGATGTCACTCCTAAGAAAACTGAGCTGAAGAGATGCTATTTGCCCACGATCAACAGCTGGAAGCAGCAGAGCCAGAATTCAAAAGGTATTTTCAAAGTCATCTGTATGTGCACAGACTACCCCCGCACTCCCCAGAGCTCTGAATATTGAGCCTGTTGAAAGCAAGCCCTCCCCTCTCAGCGATGCTCTCAGTCATCTCCTTTTCTTTTGGTATCTTCACTCTTTCATTTTCTACTCTTTTCTTCCTTCCATGACTCATTTTCAAATTTTTTACATCATTACAAAAATAATTACTCCCTGCCACTAAGCGGCTCTCTAGTCAAATCTCTCCCCTCTTTGAATGGTATATGTCTTGGAAGAGGGTCTCAAACCTACTTCTCCACTTCTCCACCCTTGCCAAACAAGGGTAACCTGGATTCTGCCCTCTGCTCACTGAAGCTGCTCTTGCTATGTTTGCTGCAGCCATTTCATCTTCAAATTGTAAGGACATTCTCTAGGCCAAACTCTACTTGATGCACTTGACCTGCTGACGAATCTTCTTGGACACTCTTCCTTTGCTTTGACTCTACTTGTTTCTGACTTCCTTGCCTCTCTACTGCTCCTTATTGAACTCTTATAGGATCCTCTTTTTTTTTTTAATCACTCACTATATTTTTATTTATTTATTTTTAAAGATTTATTTATGGATATAAGAGCTGGGGTGCATGGAGGCCAAGAAGTGTGGGGGTGAGAGGATTCACCAGAGACAGAGTAGGAGCAAAACAGGAGGATTGACTGAAACACACTGCTGATGGGAGCAGCAGGTGCGACAGGAGATGTCTGCTGCACCATGTGGGTCAGCAACCTGGCTGGGGAACCAACTCATGCTGCAGTGGCTGCAGATAGCTTCATAGTCCTGTGACTTAACAACCCCTTGTGCCACCCAGGGGGCCCTCCTCTTATCTTTCCGTATTCCTAAATGTTGGTGTCCTCTCATGTTTTATGTCAGGAGACCTCATTTATTCTCACAACTTCAAACAGGATGTGCTGGTGGTTTTCCACATGGGGCTCACCAGCTCCCTCCAAGTTTTCTCCCTCCCATTTTGATGTGTGGCACCTCCTCCCCTCCTAGGTGCAGAGGCTACTGTAAGCCCTCCTGACTCCCTCCTCTTTGCTTACACTCTCAACTCCCTCTCATCAAATCACTGAGATGATTACTTTGCCTCCTGAGTCTTTTCATCTGTTCCCTTCTTGCCATCCCCACAACTGCTCCCCTAGTTCAAACCTTCAAACTCTTCTACCTGTACAACCTCTCAAGAGCTTGCTGACTGGTCTCTCTGCCCTCAGGCTCTCCCCTTCTTTCATACAGCACCATAGCAATCTTCCTAAAACATAGCCCTGACCACAGCACTCCCACTACTCTAGGAGACAGTCCAAATACTTCCACTCCCTACAAAGCTTCCCCCATTTCTATAGCCTCATTGCCCCCTTGCCGGCTTGCACACCACACTTCAGTAATAGTGCAATCAGGACTTCACACACGTTATCTGTCATTTCCGTGCCTTTCCTGATGCTGTCCTTTCTCCTAGAACGGTCCTCCACAAGGCTAAAGCATATTCAAAGCTCAAGATTCAGTAATTCTGCAACTCATTTACTGAGTCCACAGGTTGGTCTCAGGGCCTCTCATTTAATAGCTTCTCGAAACTGGAAAGTTCTCATACTGGTCAGTCTCCCCTATCAGCCAGTGATTCAGTAATTCTCAGCATGTAGTGTGGGACTAATTGCTTGAGAATCACAGCAGGAGCTTGTTAAACATTAAGATGCTTGAGTTCTACCTAGACAGACAGAATCAAACTCTGGACCTGTCAGTGGGAGTGAGAATGCCAGACCAGCCTTCAGATGACTCATGTGCATGGTAAAACTTACAAACAACTGCCCTGCTATAGTCAATCTCAGGAGGCTCAGGTGTCAAGGGAGAGGGGTGAGAGGAAAGGAGACAGCCATACCTGCAGGAGGTGCTATTCATATGAAGGAATCAGGTCTCATTCAGGCCCCAGGCCACACAGGTGTTTGTGGCACAGGCTGAATTCAAAGTCACATCTCCCTGACTACAAAATCAGCACTCTTGACTATTCAGCTGTATTCCCTCTACAGTCTGAAATTCCTTCATTTTTGAAGCTGTCAACTGAGTTTGTTGCAGGGAATCACATCCTGTCTGGCTCCCTATTGTCAGAATCTTATGGTCATTAGACATAATAGCTCAGCAGAGTCCACTTAGAAGGAAGTTCATTTGCATTTTAACTACAACAAAAGTCAGCTCTCTAATATAGAACAGAAACAAAAACTTTTAAGATGGCCTTGGCTGAGTTTTGGCTACTGAAAATATCTAGCTCCTTGGCATCGTTTATTTTTTTCAGACACAGGCACAAGCAGTTGATACCACACTGCACCAGATGGAGCCCATCCCTCCCTCCCAGACAGGTTAGATCTGCAGGGGAGATAGTGGTTGTGGTCTTCCCAGGGCAGCTCTTTTCTGGCAAACAGTGATACATTGGATTCTTATTCAATGCTTCATTGTCATGTGCAGACAGTTCTGGTTCCTGCCTATGAGGACTGTTCCCTCCCCTGGCATGTCCTTCTGCATGGTTAATACCTATTCAGAGTTCAGAACTCAGCCTTGAACTTCAACCTTGTGGAGGAGTAAGATACACATACAGAACTGTGGTCCTGACAGATGGCAAGGACTAGTGCAGGCCCAACAACGGGGAATTGCACTTCCTATTGATTTCTTCAGGAAAGGTGGAGCCACTATTGAGTAAATACTAACTTTCCAGCAAGTGAAGCTGGGAAGTCATGGAGGCTGGGAGTGGTAAAGTGAAAATCCCCGATGGAGAGAACGGGGTGTAGCAGCAGCAGGAAGGTGGCACAAGGCAAGTTTGGGATGGTTCTAGCAGAAGGGGAGTAAGGGAAGAGAGTCTTGGAGCCCTCGGTGGCTTTTATGCTTTTATTACAGAGGTGGCATCAGGTACATGGCAGGCATGGGTACATGGCAGGTACATGCAGGCCGGCGCATCTCACCCTCTTGGCTGCTTCTACTGCAGGTGCTGCTGCTGCTCTCGCTGGTCTTGCTGCTGCTTGTTGGGTGGTACTCTCGCTTTCACTGCTGCTCACATTGATACTGGCATCCTCATGACGCCACTCATATAAGCGTGTCCAAATTCAGGTGTGCCCACTTGCGCATGCCCTCTTAGGCATGCGCACAGCACCACAGGTGTCCATCATTATACCAGTGGTGGGAGGGTGGAAATACCTGATAGTTCTCTGACCCTACAGGAGGAAGCGCTATTTTGGTACTGGCAGAGCTGCTAGGAGACAAAGCCTCTTGCAGAACACTATTAAGAGCTCTGAACAGCATATAACAAGTGTCTGAAAGCTCTGGGAAGTAACCAAAGTAGATGAAACTGGAGGGGGCGTCAATACTTTGAAACAGGGAACATGGCCCTGTTTGTACAACTGCTTTCTCACCTGAGGCAGCCCCAGTTGGAGTCAAGGGGTGGCTAAGAAGTTCTCAGTCTTCAGGATGACAAATGAAAGGGAAGCTACCACAGAAGACAGAAAGTATGAAAAATTCTGGAAGTGGAAAAGTCACAGAGGGGGGCATCCCAAATTCTATACATAAATGTAACCCAAATCATTGACTAACCAAGCAGACCACCCCACCAAAGCCAGAAAGCAAAACAGACACAAACAAATCTAAACAAAGTTTAAAGTTGCTGCCTACCACACCAAAGTGAACCGAGAATTTGGGTCCAACTAAAACTGTAGCAAAGGAACAAACAAAGTGCACTTCCTTTTTCCTAGTATGTAGCCTATACCTCAAAGTTAATAAGCATGTGAAATGAAAACCATAGTTAAATAAAAGAGAACAGGTCACAGGTCCTGGAGTATGAAGAGGGGGTTGATTTTTGCCAGCCAGCCAATCTAGGCTCCCTGTCCATGCCTCACAGGACAGCCCATGGCCAGCCCTGGGGAATCAGGCATGCAGCTTGCACAGAGCCCCACCCAAATGGACCTGGGTAGGGTCATGGGCCAGAGACTCTGGTCTATTTTCAGTGACCTGTGCCAAGTGGTGAGCTGAGTGATGTGCCTGGAAGAACACTGGACTGGAAGAGTCTTAGAAAAATGACAGGCTCTATATGGCCCTCAGCCTCTCATCTCTAAAATGGGAATAGTCAGTTTCTTTAAGGACTATTGGCTCAAATGAGTGAGACTACATGAAGGTGCTGTGTACAAGCAAAAATGACCAAAGGATTTCCAACAGAAGCTAGAAAAACGCACCTCACTGGAGACCAAAGAATGTGCCTCAGTCTGTGTGACATACAGCCCAAGGGACAGTAAATCTCCAGGGTAAAAGGAAACTGTCATCAACTGTTTCTGGGAATGTCTGCATAGTCTCGCCTATAATGGAGAGCCATAAAACACATGGACGCAGGCAAGGTTCTGAGGAGTCCTATACTGAAGAAATGAGCAAAATTTTTTAAAGATTTATTTATGCATACAAGAGTTGTGGTGTAGGCTAGAGGTGTGGAGGGTGAGAGGATTCAACATAGACAGAGTGGGGAGCAGAACAGGCATATCTACTGAAATACACTGCTGAGGGCAGCAGCGGGAGAGACAGGAAGAGGTCTGTTGTGCCATGTGGGTCAGCTCCCTGGCTGGGTATCGAACTTGTGCTGCAGTGGCTACAGATAGCTTGAAAGTGCTCAGACTTTAACCCCCTGCACCACGAGGGAGGCCCAGAAACAAAAGCAATCTTTTTTTCCTTTTTTTAAGATTTATTTATTTATGCATACAAGAGCTGGAGTACAGGCCAGACTCGCAGGAGGTGAAAGGATTCACCAGAGACAGAGTGGGGAGCAGAACAGGCAGACTGACTGGGAGCAGTGGGTGAGGCAGGATAGGTCTGCTGCACCATGTGGGCTCCTTCCCTGGCTAGGGATCGAATTCGCGCTGCAGTGGCTATGGATGCTTCACAGTGCAGTGCTCAACCTGCTGCGCCACCAGGGAGGTCCAGAAACAAGAGCAATTTTAAGTAGCCCAACGTTTCCAAGTTCCTCTGCCCTGGGAACTGCTGTCCTAGGAAACCCTATCAACATCCTAATAAACTAGTGTTTCCAGGGCTTCAGGAAAGGCTGACCCTCAAAGAGGTGGATTCTAAAGGAGACCACATTCCCTTTCTACTTTGTCATAGAGTCTTAGTCAAAGCAATTCTCTACACTGCATTTCCTCTTAAAAGGTGTGAAGTAAATTAGTCTTACTATTAACTATTCCACAGGGACATAAAGAGGATATCAAAATGTCATAAGCAGCAGGCTTAAATTTGGAGACCCTCCTGCCACTCCATGAACCCCATGACACTCTCCTCCTCTCCTTGGCTGTGCTGCTGCACCCCCTGTACTACTGATAACCCACCCAATGCCCCTCCTGATACCCTGGGCTTTACACTGCTGTTACTAGATTGCCCCAAACTGGTAGTCCTTATTTATTCCTTTAATATCATCATGCTTGCAAAATGTGCTGCTTATGAAAAATGGCAGGTACTTCATTTTATACAAAATGTGGGGAAGCTTAACCAGCAGAGATTTCGTAACTGCATCCACGTTTATCCTCTTTGGAGGGTGGTATTAAACAGTGTCAAGCGGGGCTCAGACACAGTGCAGAGTGACGGTATGTACACGCCTCCCTCTGCACAAAAGCTTCCATTGGCCCAGCTGATCCCCCAAGGAAAGACATGTTTCCTGAGGCACTTGTTGAAACTTCTTTGCTATGTGCATTTATTATAAAATATAATTTTGCATCCACATTTTGACAAGACACAGTAATAAAGTCTGCAGTGGAAATCTGCATGGTAATTTGCATAAATTGACTGGAGACTCTTCTCAGGAAGACAAATTATGAAAAGGATCAAGTGTGTCTTCTTTTAGTCTTAGCCAGGTCTTAGTCCACGGCTGGGGAAGCATCCATTAGTGGAAGAAAACAGCTGAGCATGACAAACCCTTGACAATGAAGCTGCTGTTTGTGCTCTGCACCACCAACCATCAAATCAGAGTATTAGAGGTAAAGTCATGCAAATTAGCATGCAAATGAGGCCGGCGAAACTTAAGGATTCAGACTGGCAAGTGTGTGCTGTAGGGGCAGCAGACAGCAGCCTCTGGAAAACAGGCTGGACAAGATCCATCCTTGCCAGCAGTTTCACAAAGCGCTTGGGCTGGGGGTGGTGGCCTGGGAGGCCATAGCACGGATTCCTAGATTCTTTCCGACACCTCGGCCTCTACACTACACATTGTGGCCCTCAAGGGGCCACAATGGACAGTGGCTTGTGCTAGTCACCACCTAATTTAAATATATATTATGCTTTTATTTCCTAGCTGGAGAAACATCAACCAGACAAGATGCACCATCCAACTTTAAATAAGGGGTTAAATTTCATCAAAGTCAGTCAATCTCTTCAATCTCTTCTGGGCAACATATGCCCAGAAATGGGTGGCCTGAAGTTCCGAGTGGTGTACTAAAGGGTTACAAGTGGCCGAAGTGGGCAAGCCCCTTCCCTGTATAGCTCCCAGGTGTAAAAGATCTCCAGATGGTGGGCTTCTGGGAGACAAAGAGCTACCCAAAATGTAAGCTATGAGGTTAATTAGGAGTCTAAAATTTGAGCAGAGAATTGCATCATGGATCCCTCAGAGACATTATCAGTGGACTCACCCCATACCCCATAACAATGTGCTACCTACCTACTTGCCTAGGGTTGGTAAAAGTGAAATTCTGCTTTCCCAGCCTCTCAAGAGGCTAAGAGTGACCAGGGTACCCAATTCTGCTCAATAACACATAAGCAGTCTGCTGAAGAGGGAGGGGACACTAGGAGGCTCTGGCTTTTTCTGACAAATGATGTCTAGGGCACCAACCAGGCCACATGAAGACGACACAGTAAGAGGGGAACAGAGAGCACCTGCAGCCTGATGCCTCACAGCACAGCTGTACCTCCGCCAGGCCAATGGCAGCTCCCTGACCCTGGAAAACCAAAACCCTTCAGTGTTCAAGCCACCTCAAGCCAGGTCTCTGTGCTAGCAGGTGACCACACTGCTGATGTGATCAGACGGGGGAGAAGGGCAGAGGAAAAGATGTTAGCTCATGGGCAAATTTGCCCTCAGAACATCTCAGAGCACTGTCCACAGCGAGTACTTGGGTGACTAGAAGGCCCAGTAGGCCTCTGAGGTTGGGGGTGGTCAGTGGTCAGTCAGCAGTCAGCTGATTGCGTTCAGGGAGACTGCACAACAGAAGGTTGCCACCTCACATTTGACCACAGAATCTAATGTTTGCAAGCCAAACTTCACTGTATTAATACAGCAAAACCACCAGGTTGCCTGAGCTAGCTGAGAACGGCAGTCTAGTGTTCAAGAGAAGTGTGGGGTCTAGCGTCATCTGGCAAAGCGGCAGACTCCGCACAGCTGCACATGTAGGGGTGGCTGGGATGCCCATAATTTCCCGGGAAGGTTATTGTGAAGGTTAAGTGAAGTGTCACTTCATCATTTATCAGTCTAGTCTATTGTAGGGTCACTGTTGCTTCTGGTTTTGGTTTTTCTATATTGTATATAGTAATGCATGTTGCGGCAAATGTATTTTGGTCAATTAAATTTTTCATCATCTAGGCTTTAAAACTTGTATGTGTTATAAGGTGACTGTTCTAGGTGATGCAGGGGCTGAATCCTAGACACATACTTTTAAGGTGAAAATATGCAATATTAGGAAACTTAAGAGTCCCTCAGCTAAGAGGTGGGATTTGAATCTAGGCTTCCTCTGCATAGTCACTGTTTTGAAGGAGAAATCAAGAGCTGAGGTACAAGGGGACTTTCTGGATACTTTTCTTGGTGTGTCCTCACTCTGACCATTTCTACAAGGGGGGGACCCAGTTCCTGATGGGGACGCCCATCGGTGACACATGAAATTTTGGCTTCGGATGAGGAAAGGCCACTCCTATTCCTCCATCTCCTCTCCTCTCTGCACGCTGACCCTGAAAATATATCAGTTCATAGTGCTTCAGGAATCCAGTCTCCAACCTCTCATTGTAATTCCATCATTACTTCCCACTTGACTCTTCATTTATTTCTGGTGCTGTTGGCACTGGTATTCTTTCAGGGTATCTGGACAGAAACTCAGGGTTCACTTGGGGCAATGCCTCTTTCATACCCCACAGACCCACTCTGTTTTCCTGCCCTTCCAATGTCCTGTGTGGGGGCTGCATTCTGACTTTCTCACATACCCACAGCACTTGATCATTACACCACAAGCTTCCACAAGTGCTTCATTCTCAGCATGCAAATATTCCTATCTCTGATGAAGCTGCATCAAATCCTCTGTGTCCTTTCTGTCTTGGCTCCTCACCCTCTTCTCCAGGAAGACTTCCATGCATACTAGACTGGCCTTGACTGACTCCATATAGCCAAAGAATGATACCAGCAGCCCATGACTGATTATTCTACCTTCTACCTATGCATCAAGCATCATTCCAGATGATGCTGGAGGAGCAGGAGGGACTTGGACAATACCAGCACGTCTGTAATGATGTGAACCCAGTGACTGCACTCCAAGGGCAGGCTGTGCTCACCCTGGGCAGCCACATGAGGCCCCACCCCTCACCTTTGCCATCTCAAGCCCCCAGAATCTGACTTCTTGCTGATCTGCAGCTGGCATCCTACAACAGCATGCCTTCCCCTGAGTTGAGAGTCCAGTGCAGTCAGGTGTACACACAAGCCCTTGGTGATGGACTGTGTGCACTCATTCCACTGACGGCCCCCAGGACGGATGCAGTGCCTTATGCCTAGGCCACAGACCCAGCTGCCTCACCTGGTGCCTGCAAGGCATGCAATCTGGCTCCTCCCAGTCTCCCGCCTTCCTAGCCAAGTACCTTCCTACCCCATGCTATGACCACAAGAGCGATCTTCCTCAGATTTGGCTTACTGACTAACTCCTACAGGCAAACCTCCTCTTCTGGGTGAAGCACTGGGCACCCCCATTGCCCATCAGAAGAATCACAATCTCCTGCTTGTCTCTCTGCTGCTGTGAGCAGCTTCATTTACCTCCTTATAGTTGTCCCAATAAATAAAGGTGCTCAATACCTCAGCACCTTACCCCCTGGTCCTCAGCTATCTTTCCCCACCCTTTCCTGTTCTCTGGTCCTGAGAGTGGGGGAGAACGGGGAACTAGAGACAAGAGTCTGTAAATGTGCAAGTGTCCAAGGAGGACCTTCCGTCTGATCCATCCCCAAGTCCTTTTTCCTAACTCAGCCCCACTCTGGGCCTACCAGCAAAAGTGATGTGGGGGTATTTTAGGTGTGGGATCAGCTGCCCAGGTCTGGCAACTCTGGGGCAGCCTGCCTGAGTCTGGTTGAACAAGCATTGGCAGAACTTGTACAACTTAGAAAGAAAGACCTCAGAGTGAGTGTCAAACAGCATTCTGGACAAAGCATAGCTCTACACACACCATGATCCCGTGCAATGCCCCTCCCTCCCTGAGCACCAGAGTTAGCGCCTCTAAAAGGCTAACCTGAGCTGCAGGGGTCAGATCTGTGGGGCGGGGGCAAGTGATGGTATGGGACCAGTAGACTCAATGACCAAACCCTTTATTAAAGTAACTTACAAATACTATGAAAGAAATATCAGATCATTCTGAGAAACCTTATGAGAACACACTCCTGGGGGATGGCCCCCAGGTCAGAAGCTGGGCCAACAGCACATTAAGGGACAGAGGGGCTGAGAGCATGGAGGTGGGCATGCTTGGAAGTGAAGTGGGGGCACATCCTGTGAGGGTCAGGCCAGAATGTTCTCAATGGGATCAGACTTGGAGGTGCCAGGGGGTTACAGTGTTAAATAGTGCCCCCCAATTCTGTCTACCCAGAACCTCAAAATGTGACCTTATTTGAAAGTAAGGTCTTTGCAGATGTAATGAGTTAAGAATCTCAAGATAAACAATCATCCTGGACCTAAGTGAGTGTCTCAAACCAGTGACTGGTGTCCTTACAGGAGAGGACACAGAGACACAGAGAGAAGACAGCCATGTGAGAACAGAGGCAGAGATCAGTGATACGACCCACACCAAGGTACACCTGGAGGCCCCAGGAGCTGGAAGAGGCAAGGAGGATTCTTCCCCAGAGCCTCTGGGGAAGCATGGCTCTGCAGTACCCCAATTCCAGGCGTCCAGCCTCCAGATTGTGACAGACTGACTTCTTACTGGTTTAAGCCACTGAGCTTATAGTAATTTGTTATGGCAGCCCCAGGAGACTCATAGAGACCCAGGAAGAGAAAGAAGGATGTCTAAGGCAGAGTAGGCAGGAATGACAGTGAGGACAGCTGAGAGTTCCTGAGACTATGCCCACAGCTGTGAGGGTGCAGTGAGCACAACCACTCCCTTCCTTTCCCAAAGGCACCATGGACACAGAGTGCCCAGGGCAGGCAAAGCTTCCCTGGAATGCGCCTTCACTCTCTACTCCACTGCTCCTGGAGTGGCTGGGTGAGCTCCAGAAGGTGGGCCAGGACCCTCTCCCTGGACAACCTGTTAGGCTGGTTCCCTAACTTGTGTTACGGTGAGAGGTTTATGAAGGGACATGTGTCTCCAGAACTGGCTATCAGTCATCTCAATCACTTCTGAAATTTAAAAAATGCTAGTGCCTCAGCCAGTCTGTGAGTCTCCTGGCCAGCTGATGTGTAGTCAAGAGAGAACCCAGGAGGCACCCAGGAGAAACTCCAGCAGAGGATGGCTACCACATTGCCCTACCCCTCTTTCACCCCTAGGAGTTGCCTTAAGAGGCCTGATGGCTCCCATTGTGG
Organism: Galemys pyrenaicus; assembly: GCA_019455555.1. NCBI lineage: Eukaryota > Metazoa > Chordata > Mammalia > Eulipotyphla > Talpidae > Galemys > Galemys pyrenaicus. The sequence continues at coordinate 360,529 of JAGFMF010011876.1, forward strand.
CCCCAGGGAAGGATTCAAGCAAGTGGCCCTGGGACCAGGACTGCAGGTGTGTTCACTTGGTCTAGGGGACAGGGTGGGGGGCTCGCCCACCCAGAGCACTGTCTCCCTATGGAGCAGGTACCAGAGGTTTCTTCTGTAATAAATTTTGAAAGTGATTTTTAGTGGGGAAGTTTATATGGAAGTATTTACAGACATGAATCTCACCAGGCTGCTTGAGTCTTGGTCTTTCATTTCTTCAAGCGACTGGATTAAATGGAGTGATGGGGGTTGGGGGGCAGATGTGTCAAGAGGAGAACGAAGTGTGTGGGGCATGGGTGTGAGGCAGGAGGTGGCAGAAGATATGCTCTCCTGCCCACAGGCTGAGAAGGTGGCATCTCCTAGGGTCTGAGAGGTATAGCAGAGGAACCCAATTCTGTAAGCAGGTTCTCATGCCAGCCTCTCGGGGACTCAGGCACATTCAGTCTCAGCAAGGGAAGACTTACTGGCTGCCATACAGGATAAGGCCTTCTCTCTGTGCCCTGGCTGAGGGCAGGGCCAGGCTCTGGGGTAAGGCCACTTGCTCCTGCTGTCTCTCCAAACACAGTAAACACCTGATAAACCTGTTATCAGAATGAAGGAACCTGGGGGGGTATAGTGGGGTACAGAGCCAGAGCTCTGATAAGGAGGGTTGATCTGCACTGGCCCCTCAACTAACCAATACAGGGGGCTATGCTGGTGTACTGCAGAGCCGCTCCACAGGGACTGTGCTGATAGAGAAGATGTTTGGGAGGGGAAGGGACGACTAGGAACATCTCCCAGATCTGGAGCTCTCATCTCCTTCCAAAGTCTCTCTTCTACCATGTTAAGAAAAACAAAATAAACGAAATAAGATTTCCCCTCTCTGTCTCCAGAGGATTCATTAAAATGAACCTACATATGCACAGAATTAGAGCTCCAGCATCCTAGCTAATTACCACTTTAAAGGGTGTCATGCAAAGAAATTCTACCTGCTTCAGTAAAAGAAAAGCTACTTTTCTTTTACTGGGGGAGGGCTCTGGATTCTCTCTGGGCCTTCTCCCCTTACTGCCACTTGGGACCTCTGCAGCCTGTCAGTCTGGTGGGGTCTAAGCTCCAGGGCAGACAGTGCCTTTCCAAGAGACTTTGGTGCCTGTGACAACAGCTCTGGCCAGGCTCTGGACTGGGTCCATGAACGCAGCAGTGGTGCCAAGGCTCCATCCTGAAGCCAGAGCACAAGGAGCCCCTGCAAGCCTGGAGGCTAAATGAGCCCTGAGGACATCATGCTAGGGGAGAGGGTCCACAGGGGACATCTCACCCACACTGCAAACCTGTGCTCTGAGTATGATGAGTTAGAATAATTTTTCACAGCAGAGAAGAGGAGAGAAAAGGGCATCCCAACAGAGGCAACACCATGAGCCAAGGTGCAGAGACTCCTTGATGGTGTCACTGTGGAAGCAGCAAGATGGGAGCCTCCTGGACTATGACATGCAGACCGCCAACAGGCAATGGGAAATGGAGTATGGTTGATATTTTGAGGGACTTGAGTACAACAGGAAGTAGTTGAGTCTTTGGTCTACACTAGTGAGGAACACTGCAAAAGTCTTGAGGCTGTCTCTGCCACCCAGGACACTAAGAATACCGATCAACTGCTCAATCACACAGCTCAGTGGGATACCAAAAGATGTATTATAAGTAACTTAATATTCAAAAATACTAATGATCGAAATAATACATGTGAGGCCATTCATACATACACAAACAAATGCTAAGTTAGACTTCAGAACTGAAGTTAGTTAGTGCTGTCATGTCAAGGCAGACCAATGCAGGCAAAGTCCCCATGTCAAATATTTGTCCTCTGGCCAGCCCACTGTGGCTCTAAGCCAGCCTAGCTTAGAGAGTGCAGCACAGACATGTGTGGTCAAGAAAATTGCCCCAAAGCCACATCTACACTGTGCAAATCACTGCAGCCCTCTCCAGAGCCTCATGTTCTCATTCTACCATCTATCTTACCAAGCCTATGAGATACCTGGCACCTCAGCAGAGGTAAAGCAGGGAATCAGAAAGAGGCTGAAAGAGGGATGGATTTGAGGCAAGGACGGTAACTGGTCCAGAGGGAGACAGACACACTACATGTAAACTTGGTACTGTAACCCAAAGTGAGTTGTGCTCTGAAATCTCAGAGTCCAGAAAGGCAGGACTTAGCACCGCAATCCCTGGTGTGTTCTATAAATATTTGTCCTCTGAGGACTCAGTGACAAAAGGATTCCATGACCAAATACATTCAGGAGCTCCTCCATGCCTCTTTCAGCAAATCAAAATAATACACCGATGTAGTAAGACCCTGAGAAGTCCCACAGTGGACCTGATAACTTAATTTTCCTCACCAGTATTCCCCAAATTTATTGCAGAACACATTGAACCTACCCCACCTTTTGTACCTCAAATAACACAACATCTCTTGCAACTAGTATCTTATAGATCCACTGGCTTAGAGAAATACATTATAATTTGTCTCTGATTTAATGAAGAAAATATCTTTTTTTCTTAAAAAAGCTAAAAAGGTAGTTTAGTACCCTCTGGGTAAAGAAAGCTATAGTTGCAAGAAAAATTTACCTCTTTGGTATAAACGTACTTATGAGTAGGTCAGGAAAGTCAAACATTACTGATCCCCAAAAGTTCATCCATCAGGGCACCCCCCTCTAGGCCACTGATTTGACCCCAGATCATGCTCAAGTGCCAGGAGACATAGATTTTCCATCCACCCTCCTGCCCATGTGGGGCCATGCAAACCAGCTGTTCTAGGAAAGGAAGTGTGTCCACAACTGCATGGTGACTAAGCAACACAACCACACTTACGAGGGGACAGCTCCCAAGTAACCAAACACTGTACTTGTTACAACCTGCCCATGGGGAGCAAGAGAATACAGACTGAAAAATGACTCTCTCTCCACACTGTAAATATCTTCTAAGAGAAACCAGTTTCCTTTACCAAGGTTTGGATTTTCAGAAAGCTCAGGGTGTTCAACTGGGCTGGAGTCAGGGCACAGACTGGAAGCTCCTTCAGAGCAAAATGGACCCCCTAGGGCCAAGGTCTGTTCTATTCTCATGCCGGCATTAGGGAGTTTGGGAAAAGGGCACTGTGGTCCCCAGGGGGTGGTCAAGGCTGCAGACCTGGGGGTGCCCAGGATCTCACCTGGTACGTGTTATCGAAGCTGTCATACATGAACCGTGTGATCAGAGACGTCTTCCCGACTGCAAAACAAGAAAAAAGAGGTTCAGCCATGGCATTTGAGCAAGGTTCCTCTACACACAATTCATGTGCAGAAATCAGATGACCAAACAAAATATCCACAGGAAAGGATGAGTTACTGAAACAGAAGGAGAGGCAGACCCCTGGAGAAGGATGCAAAGGCAAGGTGACAGAGTCGACTCCAGGAAGGCTGCAGGGGGTTCTTGCCAGAGGAGGTGGCCTCCCCCAGCCAATCCCAGGTCTTCCTTGAACCATAAGAGCCCAACTAAGGCAGGAGCCATATGTGAAGCATGGGTACAAGGTGCTCCTTCCACAGCTGTGCTCACTTGGAAATACTGCTTTGCCACTGGTCTCAGACTGGGGTGTAGAGGAAGGGGCTGCCCAAGGAACCAGTGGGCAGCAACCCAGGAAAGGCAGGGTTATTCCCCATGCATCTTTCACAAGCAGGGGTAAGCCGTGGAACTTGTACCTGACTATCCTGCTCTTCTCAGGATGTTTAGCATCCCTGGACCCTGCCAGGTAAATGTCAATAGGACTCACAGTCCCTGTGACAACCTTGGATCTTCTCCCACATTTGCAAACCAGGAAGTCTCTTGGGAATCCCAAAAATGCTGCTAATTTCCCAAACTACAGGGTTTGACTTCTGACCTAATCCTGCGCAGATAGGTCCCCTGGGGCCGGGCAGTGGCAGAAATACCTACTGCACCATTTCTAACCATCTGGGAGGGGAGGAGTGGATGAAGGAACATTTGTCAGGTCAGGCCCAGAAAGGTGCTTCTCTCCCCTGTCCTTTGGAGTCTGTGTCATGGCCATTGGGGCCTCAGAAGCAGACTCGCCCAGCTGAGCTTGGCCCAGGATCTTTTCTGCTTCGGGCTGCCTGGATAAGCCTAGCAGGGAAAGCAAAAGGGTTAGTGTCCCACAGTCCTCCACTCTGCCTCTCCCTGATTCTTAAATGGAAGGTTCACAGTCTTGGCCTGGCACGGTGGCTGGTCAAAGCCTCGGGAGAATAAGGCAACCCAAGGGGATGCCTCTAGGAAAGGCCCTTTCCAGTACTGAAGCTTCAATAGCATAGCAGACAGCAGGCAGGAGCCCCCATCTTCTAGGCCAACATCGTTAAAAGAAAAGACAAGTGACTTGTAGCCAGAAGGGAGATCTAAAGTTCAAATTCAGATGCTGCAAATTCAGATGGCCCAATCTTTGACCCACAAGTGGTTAGCTGGACCCAAAGCCTAGCTGGGCTAGTTTAGCTGTGTCACCTCATGGCAGTCACTTTCCTCTGGACCTCAGTTCTCATTTTTATATGGTATGATAACAGCAAAGACTTCAAAGAGCAGTAGTAAGAAATAAGTAACAAATATGCCAGGCATACAGGGATTTTTACAAGTAGGGGGGAGGTACCAGGTAACTAAGATAGCTGAGGCAGTTTCCAGAAAGACATGGGAAAAAACCCACCACCACCACTGTGTTTAATAAAGAATTTGACTCTTTGGTTCCTGAGAGAATAATGAGGTGTTTTTATTATTTATGAGCCCAAGGTTTATGTGGCCCATGGTGGACTCCTGTGGGGGACTGGCCAGGTAAGAAAGGCCAACAATGTGATTAGAGATTGAAGCTTTGAGCTGGGTCAATCTCCAGAAAGGAGAGAGAGGCTGAGACTGAGTTCAGTATGTGGTTGATGGTCAATCAGTGGTGCCTCAGGGCTAGAACCCCAATCAGTACCAAAGCTCAGTGGAGCATCTTACTTGGTGAACACGCTGATGTGCCAGCAAGCTAAAGTACCCTGATTCTAAAGGGATAAGGCATGAAAGCTCTGCACAGCATCCTCTCAAGACCTTGCCCCGCATGTCTCTTCATTTTTGGCTGGTCCCAACTTTCATCCTGTATAATAAAACTGTAATGGACAGTAGAGAGCTTTCTTGAATCCTGTACTTGTTATGGTGAATTATGAAACCTGAGGAGGGCTGTGGGAGCCCCCTGGATTTGTAGCTAATTGGTCAGAAGTGTGGGTGTCCTCAGCCCCTTTGGGGCTAGTGTCTGAAGTGGGGAGCTATCTTGTTAGGGACTGTGCCCTTAAACACAGGAAGTTGGACGCCTACTCTGGGTGGGTAGTGCCAGGATCAACCTGCAGCACAACAGCTGGTGTCAGAGAACCTTCTAGAACAACATTTCTGAGGTCAGCAGTGATGCACCCAGGAGCTCTTCTATTTTGACCTGTGGACACTGACCTTAGAGCTTCTGATAGAAATTGAATTTGTAAAGTGCTTCCCATGCCTTGACCATCATCTTCTAGGCCAGGAAATTACAGAGATGATACCTGTCTATGGTTTTCCAGAGTGATTGTTTAGCTGAACATACTGAACTTACAAGAAGCAGAAGAAATTTGGGAGAGTGCAGCATCCTCCTTTTCTAAGGGAGGATGGAAAGTTACAGCCTCTTCCCTTTACAGGGCATACTGTAACCTTCCTAGGTAGTAACACCCCACAACTTACACCTGGTGGAGGGGTGGGCTGGGGAGTAAAGCAAAAGATAGGGGTTCTCTTTTTCCAATGGGTTCTTCCCTAGGGTAACTGACTAGGCAGGAAGGAGGGACAGCAAAATTACAAAAAGCCACTAAAGGAACAGGAGGCTCACAGAGTAGGTGAGGACTTCTATTACCTAGTCCCCTTCTTGAAACACCAGCCATTGGCAGTGAATTTTACTGGCTCAGAGGGTGACCGCTCTGAGTGATAAAAGAAAATTCCAAGAAGATAATTTGCTTGCTGGAACTGTACAGGATGGGGTTTTTGGATGCCAGTCCTAGCCAGTGGCAATATTTTTCAGCATCCCCACAAAAACTGTAATAGACAGCACCAAACCCAGGCAGATATATGTTAGCAGGAGAGGTCACCTGCTTGCCTGAAGCTCAAAACATCTCTGAACTCTGTCCTTAGTGCCACCTAGCTGAGGAACTCTGAAGTGGGTACTCAAGCCACCCATTCTAAACAAGGGAAAATGAGTTGACAGCTGCTTGTCCAGGGCCAGAATTAGTAGGACCAGAGTGGAGGGGCCTGGCCAGGAACTGAACTCCTATCCCTGACCCTCTTTAGTATCCATGGGTCACAATAGATTCCAGGGTCTGCCAGGGCATTCCTGCCTCCACTGTAGATGGCATGTTGCTCCCAGGAATGGCCTCTGCCAAGTCAAAGCACCTTTCTTTTGGGACTGGCTGGAGGGAGGCCTCTCCCCACTCCCTAAGTGCTTGGCCCAATCTTGAAGGTCAAAAACTAAGAACCAAAGTTCCCTGGAGGGACAAGGAGAGCTTAGTTTAAAGCTGAACTAGTTCAAAGAACCCCAGCTGAGCTCTGGACCAGATCGCAGACTCACTATTGATAAGCATAGGCTGGACTCATTTTTCTCAGAGAAGAAGCTTCCTTTTTCCTCCCTCAGGACTTCCCTCAAATCTCCCCTTACTCTCTCCACAGCTACCAGATTTGCCTTCCTGTTTAGACACCTCCAATTCTCCCTAAATCCCTTATAACTTTGTGCCCAAGGCCCCCCAAAACCCTCCCCATATGCACCATCAAATCAACCCATCATCCTCCTCTCCAAAGTGCACGGCAAGTCTGAATGCAGCCCTTATGACCGACAGAAGAGCCCCACTCATTCCTGCATCAGAAATGCGGGTGTCCTCTCTTCTTGGAAGTAGTCCCTGAGTGCCCCACCACCAGTCCCTGTGGTGAACACCAGCAATCTTCAGTGTCCTGTCCCACATCTCGAATTTGAGCGAGTCTGACCGTAGGGCCCTGAACTCCAGGGTGGGACTTATCCATCTCCAAAGCTTGGGCAGCACTGTCCGACATGACTGCAGGAAGAGTATCCCTACATTCATCTCTGGGAGGCTTCCTAGAGCCCTGGGAAGCACTTAGGAAAGGAGCTCCTGGCACAGTGCTGCCCAGCCTCCCCATAAAGGAGCTGAGTGGGTAAAGGGGCTGGTCTCTTCCAAGCTCCTCTCCCTGCTAAAGAGCAGCACACCCCCTCTCACCCAGGCCTTACCCTCAACAACTGCCCTGGGGAAAGGTGCTGAAATGGAGAGCTTGTAGAGCCCATCTACCTGGCCACTCTCAGTCTCGCCATGAAGGGCGGCAGGACAGCTGGAGTCATCACCTGACCAGGCACTACCATTTGGCTGCAGCCAAGGGGAGGCGAAGAGGGGCAGCAGCATCAAGCACTTGATCATCTTGGCCAGGGCTGAGTGATGGGAGGGGCAAAGGCCCCCCACCAGTCCCTGGAGCCTGAGACAGTCCTGCACACACAGCCCTGTTCTCAAGGTCACACTGTCCCTTATCCCTCCAAACAACAGCTCCTGAACACCACTGTGCAAAGCAGAGCTTTTTCTGAATGTAAAGATTCAGCTCTGCTGGCAGGATTTTATTAAAAATAAGCAGACAGATCACTATTGAGCTTTTTATTCTCTCTCTTCATGGCTCAGCAATATTCTTGTAATCTTCTGGTAGTTTAGTCCCACATGATTAAGCAGGGAGATACATTTTTTACCCTTTCAAGCAAAAAAGGGTGAAAAAAATTCATTACTGAGCATTTACCAGGAGCCTTGAAGAAAAAAGAAAGGGAAAGTCAAACTCTTACTCGGCTTCTACTCAGTGCCAGACAAGGAGTCATGTTCTTCACTTCAGTTCCCTCATCATGACGCAATGAGTTAGTAATCACCCCTAAGGTCACAGGGCTGGTAAATGGTGAAGGAGGCCTATCAGCCCAGATGTGATGCCAGAGTCACATGGCATGCATGATGTTGGGCTGGGCTGGTTCATGGAAAGTTCCAACCAGCAGCAAAGATGGAGGTCAACCAAGGCAGAGGCCAGGGCCAGGCAGTCAGGTAGGCTGGAGGAAGCAAAGCAGCTGCCAGCCTTGGGGAGAGGAGGGGATAGGGAGTAAGGGAATCCAGGTGGGTACAATGTGAGCAAATGCACAAAGGCAGAGACAAAAAGGGACAGGACCCTCCTGAAAAGGGACAGGACCATGTCCAGGAGACATGCGGGCACACAACTGGAGGACTCCAGGAAAATGGAGCCAGACAAACTGTGTAAGGAGAGAGGTAAGAGACAAACACTGTTCAAGGAAGCTCCATGTGGTTAGGGGAGGGGGTGACATGCTAAAATCCATCTCTGGGGTCACTTATGGCGAGAAGGAGGGGGCAGAAAGAGGCAAGGCCCATGGAGACAGGGTTCGAGCATGTAGCTAGAACCAGGAACCCAGTCTTCAAGGCCAAGTCTTAAGCAGAAGGTGTTGAAACAAGCATGGCAGCTCAGAATTCCCACTGTGGTACATAAAATACTCCTCACCCCACATGCTCTTCTTAAAACATACCACTGACACTATCCAGGGTTGAGTGACATGCTTGCCCATGACTGGTAGAAATGACTTTGTCTGACACCCCAGGTTAGGTGAGGAAAGGCAGCACAGCTTCTGTCTGGGGTGTGCTGACTCCCTCACACTGGAAGCTAGTCCTTCACCCAGTCACTCTGCCGGGAGAAAGCCCAAGGCAAGGGGCAAGTGGAAGTTACACAGAGACAACCTGTGTGGCAAGAAAATAAGGCTTCCAGCCAACAGCCAGTGGCCTGCAGCACACCAGTGGGCATGCAGGGGTCAGATAACTTCAGATAACTCCAGCTCCCAGCCTTCCCAGCCACCCCAGAGGATGCAAACTGAACACAGAAACATTTTCCCTACTGAGACCTGCCCAAACTGCAGATACCAAAGGCACAGTATCTCTTCTTGAGGCACTAAGCTTTGGGTTGAGTTTGTTATACAGCACTAGGTAATCAGTGCAACAGACCTGTGCTCTACGAAACAATGTATGGAGGAGAATGGGCTACAGGGATCAAATGGGGGCAGGAGTCCAGCAAGAGATGGTCCATGGCAATTAAAACAGAGTTGAGGCTGTACGTGGGCATGATGAGGTCGGGTGACCATTCAGATACAAGGAAAGCTTAGGGTGCTTCCCTGTTATCTAGCTTTATGACTAGATGATAAAGTCATTCCTTGAGCCCCAGAAAATAGGACAAAGAGCAATACCAAGTAATTGTCATGAAATCAAGTCACCCATGAAAGCTTTCTTTAAAAAATTATCAGAGCAAAGCACAAACACCAGCACTACATTCAGGAAAGACATCATCATATAATGATTAACAATAATCATCATATAATGATTAACAATAATCATTTACTCTCATGAGCTGACAATCTAAGCTTATTTCCCATTATTGGTATTACCATGAAACAGTTACTTTCTTATACAAATATGAGCCACTGGTCTGGGGGTCTTGTATCCTTATGGGCTATCCAGGGAAGCTTAGTCCCACATTCGCAGGAGGTTCTATCAGTGCAGGGTGAACTGGAGACTGGCCCTTCACAATAAGCTACCAGCATCAATTCAGACCTCACCCACAGGAGTCACACACCCACCAGTTTCCGAAGGGCCCCAGCCCTGATCTTAGTGGTATGCCTCAACTAAATTGATTTTTATATATTCAGTGGCTTCTAGATAGTCAGAGAGGATATGAGTCTCTTTGTAGACTCACTCAACGAACACCCCCCAAGGGCTCTATGCAAGGCTGGTAGTGCTGAGCATGGAATTTGCAGATGTATCTCTGCCTTACCATAGTCTCATACAGTGGTGGCATCAAATGTAGGTGCAAATACCTAAGGTGTGAGGTTAGCTGGGGAGTGAAGCCACTAAGAGACTACCACCCAAAAAAAAAAAAAAAATAATAAGGCAAGGCCACTCCATTCTGCTGGTGCAGTTACAGAAACCCCTAAAGGAGGGGGCATTTGGGCTGGGTCTTGACTGGCTGGTTTGGTGTGGGGGCAGGCAGAATAGATTTCCCAAGGGAGGAACTGGGTGGAGCTTGGGGTATGTGAGCTGAGGTATACAGTGCATACATTTCTTCCTTACCCACCTATCCCCATAGCTGCCACAGAAGGACAAGGCCACCCCAGGCTGGCAAAACATGTACCACTATGGGTTAGCCCCCTCACCAGGCCTGGTCAGAACCTTGGGCTCTAATCAGCTCTCACCACACACTCCCACGTAACACCCACACCAGCTCCAGGATGCTCCTGGACAGACATTGAGGTCCACCTGGTTCTCCTTGGGATTAGAGATCTGGGCCCAGAGTGGGAAGAATCACTAGGCACAGCTCACTGCCATTTCTGGTTGGCTGCCTACTTCTTTGATGCCTATGTTTTTAGGAAAGCAGTATCCATGCCAAATAGTATCTGCATGTTTGGTTCACATCCTCCCATCAAACAGGCTCAGAGAATGTCTGCAGCTGTCAGAAGGTTGGGGCTGAAAAGGCAAATCTGCTCCCCCAAGGAGCACCCATTCCTAGGATGGGCCTTGCTGCCTCAGTTCCCAGAGCAGCTGGGAAAGCTGTTCTGAGAAGTGCTCTTTACCATCAGCTACTAGCCCCTACCCAGACCTCACCCCTGGGGCCACTCACTCCACCTTCCCTGCCAAGGGGTTCAGCTCTGGTCCCACAGCTGGAACAGATGCCAGGTAATCCTGGCTCAGTTTTCCTACTCTTTAGAGGCTCAGGGAGTGGACCCCACCATTGCCAACGAAGTCCCCCATTACTGGCATGGCTACAGGAATAGGCGGAGACACCAGCTCCATCTGTCTGATCCTTATTTCCTTTTGTTCTATTTTCCTAAAACAGAAATCCAGTCCATCACTCCTGCAAGGCAGGCAAGACTGGGGGATGATGCATGGGGGGCCAGGTCCCCCCTCAACACCCCACCCTGCCATCCCTTCTCAGTCAGGCAGCTCCAGACCAAAGCTTTGACAGCTCCTACCTGAGCCCTGAGGGGCCAGCTGGCTCACCATAGGCTAAATGAGGAAACAGTGAAAATCCCATTTCAAACCATCCCCCAAAAGACCCAGACAGTAATTAAGAAATATGCAAAGCTCTTCATTGGACACTTTAATTAAGTGTGTTAACTCCCTCTGCCAGAGGACGCTCAGCCACCTGGGCCTCATCCAGGGACCCAGAGATAGAACTGTGGAGGGGGGAGGAGAAGGAAGATCAAGGGAGGGAATGGCAGGACAGATAAGGGGGCTGGGGCTGGCTTGGCCTTTTGCTGCTCCTGTGGGAGACTGGCCCATTCCTGATCCGCTTGCTTCCCCCCCTGCCCTTTACCTGCCACATGTCCTCTATCCAAACCCAGTGATTGAAGGGAAGCACCCTTAGAGTCCGGGGCATTAGGGTGTCTAAATAGGAGAAGCCAGAAGATATAGGAGGAACTTTTGGCCTCAGCCCTGCCTGGCTGTGGACCTTGAAACCTATGGAGTTTCAGCTGCTCCACTAGAGTAAGAAGTAACAAGATGAGTGTGGTTGGAAAGAACTGCAACAATGTAACAGTTCATACTTAAAGGCAAAGTAGAATAAAAATTCTTGCAACCCAGGAAACTAAAGTTCCAGGTCAAGAAGTAATCCCAGCACCCGAGAGCCCCACACTACTCCCAGGCTGAATGGAGCTCCATGCCATTCATTCCTCCTAATCACTTTCAACTTGGGCACACTAGGATTCTACATAGTGACCAGAACTGGGGCCTGATAGGTTCAGCCTCGGTTTCCCCCTTCCTGTATTAATGCCCTTCTTCCACCTGCTTCCTTCCCTGGAGGTTCTACTTTCAGCAGAAAGAGGAGAATTGCAGGTAAACAGGGAGCCAGCTGGGCTGGGTGAGTCCACAGCCTCAGATGCCCACACCAGCCCCTCTGGTTGTCTTGAGGCAACCAGATTACCTAGTGCTGCATAATACCTAGTGCTGTACTACCTCTCCTGGCCGGTGCAAGTTACTCTCATCTTTTTTTACTTCTTTTTTCTCTCTAGCTTCTCTTCAATTTCCAAAGTCCCCAGTCCAGTTTGCACTCTGCACCTGGCCTCAATCCTTCCCTTTCCCAGAAACCTATGAGCTTTTAGGATCCTGCAAATCATTCCTGGCTAACCAACACCAGGATCTTCTAACATCTGACTGGGAATTTCTTTTCCCTCAGCCCAGAGCAGATCTATCCTCAGGGCCTGGGGCACTGCTAATGTCCCTGCCAAGTTTGCTGTGAGTACTAACAACTTCGGGTACACTTCCACTAGGTGTGTCCTATGCTCTGACCTTACTTAAGAGGCAGTGGAGCCAAGAGTCATACCCAAGGCAACCCAACTTTTAAGTCAGGGATGTGTGAGGGATCCTTGAGCCAGAGGCACCCTGTGTTCAAGACCAAGAAGTGATCTAGAGCCTCTATCTCTAACCTCTCTCAGCTGAAGGCAGGAGAATACCAGATGGGTCCAAGGGAGGGGCAGGAACAGAACTGTGGGCAATGAGTTAATTGAAAAAAGAAAGTCTCTCCTGAGAGTGACACACCAAGGAAAGAGGACATCGGCCTGTCAAAGACTTAGAAAACGGCCTGTGAAAAACATGTGGTATATTGACTGAAGGAGGCTGTCTGCACTGTAGGGTGCACTTAAGGTCCCACGGTAGGTCTATGGGTCAGGACTTGAATGTTTTCCACAGAAATGCTACAGATGGCTGGTTTGGGGGCAAAAGTCTAGAGAAGGTGTCCTGCACCACATAGCAGTCTCCACCAACTGTGAACTGCTCACTGGCCAAGAGCAGTCCTAGCAAGAGCCTAACACAGGAGAAGTAATCAGATCCTGACCAAAAAAAGAAGAAGAATGAAGGCGAATAACAAAACCAATGAATGAAGAAACACACCTGCCAATCTGCATCTCAGTCCTGCCACTACGAGGCTAAGAGGTCATTATTCCAGGTCACCTGGTCTTCAAGGTCTTGCATTCCTTTTGACATTTTCTAGGCTAGTGACAAACACTTACTTAGGCTGGAAGTATGGCGGGATAAAGTACCAAGAGAGGGGCTGCTTTCCTGCTGTGTGCCCAGTTCCTCTGATCCTTGGCCTTGCTAGCCTTCAAACATTCCATCCCATCCCAATTTAGATCCCCTCCCAGCCTGGAACACTGAGAGCCCATGGAGGAGCTATGATGTGGCTGTCTGCTCTGGTAGGAGGGTGAGGGGAAACAAGGCTAGGGAGGGTAAGCTGGCACAGAGGGAGAGGCTGTACTGTCTGGCATGTGACTGCAGTGTACAAGGCATGCTTGCACTTATATGATTGCATGGTAAATGCCCCGCTTCTTCTCCCAAAAAGGATTATTGGTGACTTAACGAAAATACAATCTGAAAACGGAACTGCTTAAAATAACATCTTTGACAATATTAAATAGCCTCCTAATCCCCTTTGAGTAATCCTATGTTTGGGGAGGTACAAAGCCATCCACCCTAATGTAGAAGTCTCTCCTAGAGCTATGTTATAGGCACATGACCGAAATTTCCCCACCAGATGCTTAAGGAGACTCCACAATGGGTGACTGACATCTAGGCTGGATCTAGGCAGGAGCAGGGTGCCTCTAGATTCTGCAAATGGAGACAGTCTCGTTGTGGGTTTCAGCATCAGCGCCTCTCGCCACCTAAACCAGGCTTGATGTGACTCAGGCTGCTGCTCCAAGCCTGCTCAGAGCCTGTCTGAGACTCTGAAGTCCCTAATCATTGCTTTAATCCATCACTGTCTACATAACTCAGCTGGAAAGCCAGAGTAGGTTTCTTTTGTTTGTAGGTACGAATTCTGAGAGCAATATAAAGCAAAGGACAAGTAAGCTAAAGAGAGAAGGCTGGGGCAAAAATTTTATTCACAGAAATACTCTTGTAGCATCTACCCTAGTCACTGAAGTCAGACTGTAAAATTGCCTGAGCTCTCTGGCAGCCAAAGTAATGGGGGGAGAAAGCAATTTTATAGCAGGAAAAATGACCAAAAAAGATTCACAGTATTCATGTGCTAAAACCAAACTAGTTGCTAATACAGAGCTCTTCTGTAAGAATTTTTTATAAGAATTGTTCCAGAAGAAACTCTCTTCTGCTAGAAAAGAGTTTGAGGTGCAGAAACCATATGGTTACTGAAAGGGCAAATTTACATGTTTATATAATCAAGTGGATGAACATCTCTGATGAAAATCAAGCATGCTCACTAGCCCAAACAGCACCCTTTGCCCAAATGAATGTTCACAGTCATGGGCCCAGGCTGTTGTCCCTTACAAACAGATGACTGAGTGAAAAAAACAAGGATCCAAGACTTCTGGGGAAGCTGGAATAACAGGGACAAGATTCATCTTCTCACCTAAAACAACGGAAAGTCAGACAAAATACATGAAACAAAATACATGATTTTCAAGACACTGGTCATAAAGGAAAGTAAACCCTCAGAGATATGGAACAAATGAGGTAAGTCACATATCTGCCCCATTGCCCTGAGAATATTTCAGACATCAGCATAGGGAGGGGGGAGCTAGATGGAACCCTGAGGACTCCTGAGTTGAGGAGACAGAGTGGCAGAGTCCAGAGAAAACAAGGGAGCTAGTGTTTACGAGACACAGAGGAGGAAGCTGCACAGAGAGAACACCAGAGGTTTGCCTGGGGTTCCGTCAACCCTGAACTTGAGGACTGATCAGCAAATACTATCAATTTCCTATAGTGCCTCCACTTAACACTGAGGAAAAAGCACCAAAATGGACTCAAGGAAAGAGTGTGTGGCACCCACGCAGGGCTTGGGTAGTGACTGCTGCCCCAGAGAACAGAAAGCCTCAATCTTCAGGTGACAATGGGAGAGGACTCAGAAGTTTGTGACTCAATAGTGGGTAACAATTAGCCCCATACTCAGTCCCACTCTGGTTCCAACTAACAAATCTGAGTAATACTTATAGGAACACAGGCATAACTTGATGTACAGATACAGCATTTTTTATAAGAACCTCCACTAGCAAAAAGGTTATGAATTGGCCCTCCCTGGTGGCGCAGTGGGTTAAGCAACACACTATGAAGCAAACCACAGCCACTGCAGCATAAGTTCGATCCCTGCTGCCTGCCAGGGAGGGGACCCACATGGTGCGGCAGACCTTGCCTGTTCTGCTCCCCGCTCTCTGTGGTGAATCCTCTCACCCCCCACACCTCTGGCCTGTACCCCAGTGCTTGTATGCATAAATAAATAAATCTTTAAAAAAAAAGGTTATGAATTACTGCTAAAAGCTCAGATGATAATTAATATTTTTAAGCAGTATTTTATAATTAAGGTCTGTACATTGTTTTTTAAGCTATAATTAAGCACACTTAATAGACTAGTATAGAAGAAACATATGTTCTGGGATACAAAAAAT
Source organism: Galemys pyrenaicus (assembly GCA_019455555.1). Classification (NCBI taxonomy): domain Eukaryota; kingdom Metazoa; phylum Chordata; class Mammalia; order Eulipotyphla; family Talpidae; genus Galemys; species Galemys pyrenaicus. The sequence continues at coordinate 376,043 of JAGFMF010011876.1, forward strand.
TTGTGCAAGACTTGCTTTATTGTGATAACTCACTTTATGTGGTGGTCTGGTACCAAATCTGCAGTATCTCTAAGGTGTGTCTACACATAATCTATACAATAGGTAACATGGCAAAATTCACAATGTCTAGCATCCAATAAAAATTTACTAAGTATACAAAGAAGCAATGATATAGATCCCTAATAATAAGGAAGAAACCTAATTAATCATATGAAAACCAACCCAAAACTGACAGATTTTAGAATTAGCAGAACAAAAATAAGAAAGTTATTAATATGCATTTCATATGTTCAGAAAGTTAAATAGAGCTGTGGAAGATATTTTTGAAAGATACAAATCAAACTTATAGAGGTAAAAACTATAATGTGTGAGGTAAAAATTATATTGGATGGGATTAATCCCAGAAAAAAAGATCAATGAACTTGAAGACATAGTGAGATCTAAAACAAAACAGAGGAAAAAAAGAATAAAAATAAATGATCAGAATACCACTGATCTATGAGACAACATCAAGTAGCCAACCTCCCTCAAAGATGGAGGTCTGAGGGGAATAATGACAGAAAAAATATCTGAAGAAATAATTATGGAAATTATTCTAAATTTGAAGAAAACTATAAAAAAATCCACAAATCCAAAACATTCAACAAATCCCAAGGAAAGGAAACATGAAAGAAACATATCATAATCAAATGTAACAGAATCAATGTCAAAATGAAAATTGTAAAGTGAACAATTTTGCCTCAAAAATAATTCAAGTAGACAATGGAGAAATGTATGTAAGGTTTGAAAGGAAAAAACCTATTAACCTAGAATTCTACAACTTTCATGTACATACTACATAACATCTTTCAAAAACAAAGATGAAATAAAGATATTTCAAGAATACAAAAGGTAGAAGAATTCATCTGCAACAGACACTCATGATGAGGATTTCACAGGAACCCCCTCAAGAAAACTTGAAATGACATCAGACAAAAGTGTGGGTCTTCCCAGAAGGATGAACTTGAGAAATGGTCACCACTTGGGTAAAATGTGAAAAATTTCCTTTTCATTATTTCTTTTATAGATGACTAAGGAAAATAAATGACACACTGCATCACAGACTTAAGAAAACACAGAAGAAAAAAATCTTTGTTACCTTGTCAAAAAGTATGCAAACGAGAAGAAAATGAAGTGATATCTTTGAAGTACTAAAAGAAAAATGTTGTCCACACAATTCTATACCCAGCAAAAATCTATTAAAAATGAAGGTGAAATAATCAAATGCTGAAGCAATTCCATCATCTTGGATGTTCCATTTCCTCATAGGTACAATGGGGGACAGAAATGCCTGCTTCACAGAAATGCTGTGGATTATTCTGAGAACAGTAAAATGTTAACCACCCTGAGTGAAATGCATATGAGGAGTCTTTGTAGTGTTCTTAATTTTTTTTTTAAATTGTGCACACAAGTCTTCATGTACCTTCAGATTCTGGGCACATTTGGGAAATGGCTTGTTCTGATTAAGCACACTAGTCACTATGAAATTTTCCTAAGGAATTAAATCATAACTGTTCTTGGTATCAACTTGGCCTTTTCAGAGAGCTTGGTCCTAGTCGGGCACTGGGAAACTACTGTGAGTCTTTCTACTCAGTACAGGCTGGGAACTGGAGCAAGCTTGAGTGGAACAGCTCAGTCGGCAGTGATCATGAATAACCACCACCTGTGCACATGCACTGAGATGTGTATAAAGGTGTGTGCACGTGCATGCACACATATGCTCCAATCAGCAAATAACAAAGTCCCTAGTCTGTGGGAGAATTCTCTGGTGTTTTAGCTGTGAAACTGAGAACCTTACAAGGAAGATACCTCCAGGGCTTTTCAGAAAACATCTGAGATCTGACCACAGTTTGTGTAATGGCAGAGCTACTCACACACTCAGCTCACACAGTGTCTGGACCCTCAGGGGCATAACTTCCCTGATTGTTCTTGGGCTCTGACAAACTACACATGCCAGTCACCAATCATATCCACATGTCTGTCATGCATGGTGATATGGAGAATTAATTCATAGTGAGGACACGTATGTGTGAGAGGAGGACACACATGCTAAATTCCCACCAACAGCTGATGTTTTGACAAGGTTGGTGTTAATGCAATTTGGAGTTTATTTAAGTGATAGGAACTCTTGGCCCATCCACAGCATGGAGTCTGGCATAGTATAAACATGTTCAAGTTTATCTTTTTCTTCCCAAAGCAAATTGTTGATGGCACTGGTGGTAAAAGCCTCACTAATTGATTGGGGGTGGGGGAGCAGTGAGAATGGGTAGGCAGAGAGTTGAAGGGCATAGCTTATGCATCCCAGGGTGTCACCTAGGATTCAGTTAGGGGGCCCTGTGACAATGGACCCACAGTCCCATTCCACAGGGCACAGCTGTGGCCTGGCCACAGACCAGGCCTGCACATGCAGGTGGAAGGTGCCTCTAAGTCACAGTCTGCCATAACAGGGCAACTTCCCAGGTGCCACCCCCTCTCAGAGGAACCCTTAACTCAGAGGTCTCCATGAGCAAAGGAAGTTGTCTTCCCAGCTCACTGCTGTTCTTCTTGCTGCTTTGCCAAAGAGAAGATGGGTGCAATCCCTACCCTTGTACCTCTAGAGGCAGCTGGTGAGGGAGAAGTAGATGTACAAACCTCCACATGCAGTCAAGACAAAAAGCATTCTCCCGCCCACAGGATGAACTCAAGGTCACTGCAGAGGATTCACTTAGGGAGTAGGGATGCCTTCCAGGAGAGGTTAAGAATGAGTACCATTGTGCCTGGGGAGGAAAAGGTACTCCAGATCTATAGGATTATGGGCTTAGCAGGAGGCACAGGACCACAGAGACAAGTGGTGGGTTGGCACAGAGCCAGGATGCTGGGAGAGAGCAAGGGGAAATGGGTCAACAGTCCTGGTGCTGGATGCCTGGGTACAAAGGAGATGGCAACCACATGCTCCAGGTCCCTAAAGAGCCCTTCTAAAGAGTAGCACCATGAATGCTGTAAACCACTGAGGGCACGCAGGTTTATCTTGTCCACACACTTCACTGAGTTGAGGTGTGAGGTCAGAGAAGAGGGATCATTTGCCTAGAATGACATAGGGTCATGGACACACAGTATCTCTCCTGGTGCAGTGCCTAGAGCTCCACCTCAGGTTTCCACAAGCCCTTAAGACCTACTGAAGTATGGCCAGGAAGATTCTGCTTCCTGAAGCCCCAGTATAAACGTGCAAACCAGGACATGCCAACAAGCAGCAGAGAGTAAGCTGCACCCAGCTCAGAAGCTTGGCTTCTAGAGGGATCCCAGATCTAAGCCACATTGAGCAGGCACATGGGAAATGTCCATCCAGCTCTGCATGTGGCAAAGGAAAAACCTGAGGCACAAGCCTCAGGGAAAGAGCAGAGGCAGAGCAAGACACAGGGTACAATTCCAGTGGCTCCCTCATGCCTGCTTTCAGCGACCTCGGTCAGCTGCTCGACTAGGACGGGTCACAGGCCCCTGGAAGCTTCCACTCCTGGTCTATACAATGAGGGTATCTCAGTGGTGTCCCCTCATTAAGAATCTTCACCCTATCTGTTTTCAGTTACCTGTCGCTGAGTAACAAATTTAGTGGCCAAAACAATATTCGTGTATTCTCTCTCAGTTTCTGGGGCAGAGCCTGGCTTATCTGTGTCCTCAGTCAGGGCCTCACAGACTGCAATCACGGTTTTGGCAAGGCTGTGCTCCTTTCTGGAATTCAGGGTGTCCTCTCTAAATAAAGCTCCTATGATTGTTAATAGAATTCAGTTTTTCATGGCTGGAGAACCACACTTCAGGTTGTAAGGGTGTGATTGGCCAAGGGCTACTCATATTTCCCAGAGGCCACCGTTCTTGCCACATGAACCCCGTACAGACTCCTCACTTCCTCAAGTCCAGCAAGAGGAATCTTCTAAAGAAACAATCATGAATGTCAGCCAATTACCTGTTGGCTATACTCTGTTGGCTAGAAGCAAGTCTCAGGTTCCACCTGCTATCAAGGGGAGGAGACCATGCAAGGGTGTGACTCATTCACACATCCACATACATCGACCACAGCGTCTCACATTCACAGGTTCCTAAGAAATGCCACTTCCTCTCCTACAGAGGTGAAGTAGCTTTCTTTTGCCACAGAGCCTCCCATGCCTCTCTGCTTTAAGACTGATGCTACCAGGTGCCCTGGACAGAGGCTGTGGGTGGGCAAGGGCTGAGGCCTGCCATGTCTACTTCACCATGTGTTTGCACTCGTATCCAACCTTTCACAAGCTCAGATGGATGCATGGGTTGAGACCTCTGTCAAGACCAGAATTGGGGTGGAGAATGGCCCCTTTGTCACGTGATAGAGGCAGGAAAGGAGCTGAGCCCTTTTGTTCCAATATCTGGGGTTCCACCTCCTTCTAATGTAGGTGAGAAAGACCAAGGATGAGTGGGTTAGACCCTCCTGCTGGGCAGGGATGGAGGTCATCAGCCCCCACAAATATAGATCGTCCCATCACTTCTATGCTGCAATCAGCATCAGTGTTGCTATGGAAGCTCCAGTTTTTAATTTTACATGTCAGAAGTCTGGGATGGGCAGCACCACTACCTAAAGACCCAAGGCCCCAGCACATAGCCAACAAGCCCTGTGACTTGGGCCTGAACAGGCTGCCTTCTCTGGGCTACAGCTGGGTTCAGGATGGCAGACCCTGCCTCCACTCCACTTCCCCAGCTCTCTCGCCTTTGCTTTCTGTGCAGTCAGTTTAAGACTGGGTTTCTATCTCCATGGAAGGGTGAAGGATTCTGCTCTACACAATGCTGCCTTCCCTCAAATCCTCAGGACCCCTGACCTTGTTGGGGAGCTGGAAGCTGGCAGAGAAGAACAATGAAATTCATGGGGGAAAGCAGAAGAATGAACCTAGTGACTCCCGGAGAAGAAAAACATAAAAGAAGGGAGTAAGAAATACACAAGAGGTCCTAGGGTCCAAGAGGTCCTCGTCACACTGGATGACAAGTACTAGGGAAGCCCACACTCCAGTGACCAGAGGGCCATGGGAGCTTACATATCTAATGGTCAGCTTCTTGACAGATAATCTTGCCCTGAGCAGGTAGATAGCAGAGGGGAACAGTCTGGAAGGGCTACCAGCTCCTCAGACCACTCCCTTCTCAGAACAGAAGCAATTAGGAATATCAGAAATTGTGCAGGCAGAAAGGACAAGAGAGCTCAAGGTGCCTATCTTGGTACAGCTGAGTACAATATGGCCTCGTAGGGCTGCACAAAAGTCTCTCTCCTACAACCCAACATTATTACTTAGGCCTTACTCTACAGAGAAAAAGTCAAGACTATAAACATTCCCAGCCAGACAAAAATTCAGAGCCAAAGGAAGCTTAAGCTCACTCCTTTCATAGGCACTCTAAATTCCATCCCCCGGGTGGTTCCAAAGTGAGGAAGCTGAAGCGGCCTGGATTTCCTGCTTCTTACGGGGCCATACCCCAGGTTCATCTTCTGGCCAGAAGTTGTAGACCTGTGTGCTCTTCCAAACCCTCTCCAGTCAGCTCTTTGGGTCTCTCACTCTGTGTAAAAGCCCTCACCTTGCAGGGCCTTGCTTTCTTCATCTATAAAATGGGGTCAGCAGCCATATATGTCAGTTTACAAGGTGTATTCCCTGCAGCTCACTAACATAAAAAATGACCCTTCTATGATTCTCAAAAAGGCACGCCCCTATTTCATACAGCACAAGGGGTAAGGGGATGTAGTCACTATTACTTTAACAAATTACCTATCACTTGAGCATTTACCATGTGCCACTCATGAAACCTCAATAAGGTAATTTACCCTAGTGTCTGGGTGAGGAAAATGAGCACAGTGTGGTGCTGTTACCGCCTAACACCTCCATACAGTGTGTGTGTCAGAGGAACCCAGACTCAGGAGCACTGAGTCAGGGCAGGGATTTGAGTAAGAGCTGGGGCCAGGTCTCTAAGCTTGCTTAGTCTGGTCTGGACACTGCTACTGGTTTTGGTCCTTTTCCAGCCTTCCCTGCTTACCACTCAACCACCTGGCTGCAGAAGGAGTGTTTGGAGTGGAAGTACCTGGGAGCTGTCACCTGTTCTGTTGTCTTCATCATAGGTCCTCTATGGAATAAACTTCCACCAGCAGGAAAGGCAAGGCAGCCCTATCCCTGTTGCCTGGCAACCTAGGGCAAGTACATCATCAGAATAGATGAGCCAGAACACCCTGGGGGCACACCTGGGGCCAGGTAGGTGGGCTGAGAATGCTTCCTAGGGTAAGAGGAGGCAGCTGGAGAGGACCCTGCCCTGAAGTCAGGGAAGTTCTGGAGGAACAGCTGGTAGAGCCCTGACTCCACGCTCATTCCTGCAGCCCCTCCAAGTCCTCTAGCCAGCAGCATGCCAGCTCCAGGACAGGAGCCGAGAGGATACAAAGCACCCAGAGGAGCCTCAAGTATCAAGGGATACTGGAAATGGGAGGGTGAGCTCCATTTCAACAGGGAGATCAGGAAGAACCTGGACCCCTCCCTGTTTAGCCAACTCTCCAAACCCCTAGAAAAGAGGATTTCTTTTTAGTTGTTGACATGAAAGATACTCCACAATTGAAGATCCTCTACCAGGTCCCAAATTCCTTCCCAAAGTCCCAGCTCAGGTCAAGCCAGCTTCTGTGACTTGCCCTCACCTCACCTCCTGTCACAGGGAGAAAATGAGCCAGTTACCCCAATACCCTTTCTCTGGGGAAACCATGAGGGCAAGAAGTCCCTTTGTTCTTGCAAGAATGCTGTGGTTCTGACAGAATGAACATACTACTCTCTTCCTCCCTCCCCAGCTCAATCCCTTGCTAGGGTTCTAAGCCGCCATCCCTCAGCTACATTTCTTGCATTAACCTTCCTATTAAAGCCTCTTTTCTCCCTTCCAGATTGAGGGTTCATCTGGTTTTTGGTGTGTTCCTTGGGTATGTCACCACCTGGGAACAAGTGATGCCTGACCTAAGACATGTGGCTGAGTCACCTGGGCTCCCACTGTCCTTGTTACCAAGAAACCAAGCTAAACATGCTTTTCTACTAAAAATAAGCCATTAAAATGATAAAATATTTATAGCAATGAAACTTTACCATTCAGAAAGAGCCCATGTAGTTTAGGGCAAAAGTTATGAAAATTAAACAAAGAGAACTAGAAATTCCAAGCTCCAAGATACCATGATGTGCTCTCATAGGCATCCTTCAGAGTTGTGAATCTCCAGCCTTTCCTTCCCTGTTCCAGGAAGCAGACACTGGCAGTCCCCTCAGGGCTTAAGTCCCAGGCCCTGCTTGGGGCCCCATTTCCCAGCAGCCAGTCTTTTGGGATCTAACATCTTAGGGCTTGTCTGGTACTTCTCCCTGGCAACCTCCACAGAGAGTGCCCCATCTTCCCTTCTCTTGGTAAGAAATAGACAATGAAAAAAATGCCAGCATGGTTCTTCAGGTAGTCCAGTCCTGTTTATGAATCTGCTATTTGACTTAACCTTTTCTCAATGGTTCTGTTCAATGATTTCTTTAAATTATTTACATAACAATCAGTCAGTCTTGCGAATTTAGTGGTTCATCATTCAGCAACAGTGGAAGACCCAGGTGCGGAGGACAGGGTGCATCCTGGTGGGATGCAGATGGCACCACCCTCAGGCCTGCCCCTGGCCAGCTTATACTGTCAAGGCAACATCTATAAGGATAAGTATTCATGGACTGATTTTCAGAACATAATAAGTAACAAAAGGACAAAGAGGTTATTTTTTTATATTTTAATGGGATTCATTATAATTTGGGGGTTGAAATGATAATGATAATAGGATCATGCACAAGATGGTAATTACTACTACATCTGCACAGTCAGAACATACTCTATCGGTTTCTTTCTTTTTTTTTTTCCTGGTTAAGTTCTCTTGTCTCTTATCAGCATTGGGGGTGTCACTTCTCTCTTACACCAAGTACAAACCTGTCCATCTGTCTTCCTGACTCTCCCTCACTTCACACACATCTCTTTAAATAAATAAAGCATAAGATTCTGGTTCTATACCCAAAATCCCAGGTTCCTCACTCAGTCCAGCCACTGAGGCAGACAAGAAACTGGAAGGAGAGAAAGCACAACAACACTGTGGTGATTTAGACCAGACTGCAAAGCAAGCTCTGCCAGCAGAGTTGGTGTGGGGAAGGGAAAAATGCAGGCTCTGAGAAATGGACTGACAAAGTCCACCTGTGAGCCGGGCGTGACCAAAGCTTAACGAGCCAGTTGTCTGTAAGAGTCTTGAGCTGCTGCTGGTAAAATTTTCTGGCTTCAGAAAGCAGCAGGTGTCAGGATTTCAAAGCAGCCTCGACCCTTTCACTTTCAATCAACTGATATACCATCAGCAACTCCTGAGCAGTGAGGATAATCTCATCATTTTCAAATAAAGATATTAATGAAAAAAAAAAGATATTAATGAGCTCAAATCTGCAGGTAGGGTGGGGAGAAAGATGACTAAGACCTAGTCCTCCTAAGGTGCTTAAATTTTCCTTAAGGGGCTTAAAATTCAGTTATGGTTTTTGTATCTAAAGATGTTAATAAAATTTAAAAATCCTGAGACAACTGAGAGGCCACAGAGCAGTATGACTGTTTTTGGTTGTTGTTTTTTTTTTTTTAATGCTCAAAAATGCCACTGCAGGGGTCTGAGAGGTGGCAGGGAGGAGAAAACTCTGGAATGGGTTTCAAGTACAACATTCAGGCTGGCAAAGAGGTCCCTGGACAGTTGTGAGGGGTGGGAGGGAAGGGGTGAGACTGGCCAGGCCATGGATGGGATGGTGAGCTCTCCAGACAGTGGGGGCCCTTGGGAAATGGGATGAAAATGGGGGGAAAGTCCCTACTCAGTAGTAGCAAGTAAGACACTGAAAGCCACCCTCATCCTCCACTACCCCTCCCACATACTTTTTCTCCAGAGGAGGTAAACAAAGCTCTCTAGAGGGGCTGGGTCCCTTGCAAGACTACTCACTCCCTGCATTCAACTCAAAGACAAGGAGTACCAGCCTGTTGCCTATAGAAGCAACTACTCTAAAACCTTTAGAAGCCACCACTGACCCACTCAAAAGGTGGGTCAGACACCCCGCTATCTCTGTGCTTCAACACCAGCTGTTCTTCCCTTGCAATAGTTCCTGTAAACCTTGACTGTAACTATATCCACAGATGTCCACGCTTCCTAGTGGATCATAAGTTCCACCAAGGCAGGGACAGACTCAGCGATCTGATTAAACAGACAGATGATGGCAGGAAGAAGGGTGGAACGGGAGGGAAGGAGAGTATGAACAAATGACTAAATGATGCAGGCATCTGCCTGCAGGGTCACTGGCCACCACAAGTGTGGGCATGCCATTCACAGTGGGCAGCATGGCCAAGGGCAGGACAGGGGTTGGCTGGGCAGAGTGAGAGGCTAACCTACTGGCCTCAGTCTGGGAAAGCTTGTATCCATCAGTCTTCCTGCTTAGCTGAAGGAGTCTCAGGGAAAGGAGATTGGAAGAAACCAGAGCAAGCGAGCACAGGACACAATCCACATCCCTCCTCCCAACCACACACACAGTAAGAAGGGCCCAGAGAAACTCAAGTTCCCACAGAATGCCATTAGAACGTAGTAGAAACACCCTGGTCCTGCAGGCCAGCACTTCCTTAGACACCTGCTCATGCCTACCCTCTCTGAATGCTGCCAAGTGCTCCCTCAAGACTGGTGTGTACCACCCCTCCTCTGTCCCCTACCACTGCCATAAGCATAAGGACATGGCTACCCATCCAAGAGAGCCATCTGAGCATCTGCAGGATTTCACAGCCTCTCTACTGCAAGGAAAGCCCTCATCCTGGCACCATAGCATTCCCCCTACAACCCTCCCCCTGCCAGGCTGACACTGTCAATCAGCCTGTATTCCCTGGGCCAGGAGACAGCAGTATTTCTGCTTCAAAGAGGGGTGGACTCTCATGGGTTGGAGGCGTTCCTTCCAGAGTGGATCCTCGAGGTTCCCCACTCAGCATAAATCCTTGGTACTTCTGAAGGCCTGATGCCCCTGGGATTATCTGGCCTAGGGTGTCCTCATCGCTGTGTTCTAGGCTCTATATTCCTCTTTGGAAGTCAACTGACATCATCTACTGGTCTGGAGAGATGCTATCTCTATGGCAGGCACAGGAAACAAGAAAAGATCACATCCCTCTGATCCCTTCCCCTGATGCCTTTCCAGAGGATTCAGTTCCATCAGGCTCCATCCAGCTCAGCTGGCCTAAGGCCATCCCAGGTACAGGTAAGTAACCTTGTAGGTCACACAGGAAGGGGGAGTTAGGATCCAGGTGAGGGCCAGACCCCAGAGGCTCCCTCCATTGCACTGGCTGTGGAGGATGCTGGCACAAAAGACCAATACATGCAAAGCTGCATGAAACAAAATGGAAGCAGCAGCTGAGGTAGTAATTCCCCTTTCCCACCAAGCTCAGGGATGCACATCTCCCCTACCTGACTGCCCCCCAAAGCTCTGTAGAATCTAAGGTAGACAACCCACCAATGCCACAACAAAGTGGAAGGAGTCTTTTCAGGGTCTGAGGGATTCCTGCCAGGGGGGACCACAGGGCCAGAACGCAATCTCACTGACAGCAGAGCATTTTGTCCCTCAAGGCCCTGTGCCAAGGGTCTACAAACCCAGTCTCCAACCAAGTCATCAGCATTCCCACCAGGTCACAGCTTAGCCACAGCCTAGCCAGGTAGTGGCTCATCCTTTCTCAGGGAGGATACCCAATTCTTGGCTTCCCCAATTCAAGGTCATCTTCATTCCCAATGACAGGTTAAGGACTACAGCGATTGGATTCTAGCATCAGAAGTGTTAAGAATTCATAATGGGGTGCTGGGCAAGTCCTCCCCAGTCCTTGGGATTCAGACTTCCCATCTAACCATAAGGGGGAGGTAGGGACTCCATCTCTTTATGCCTTCAGCTCTCACTTCTGTGATTTTAGGAGCCAAGGGGGTTCAGCAGGAGCCAGATCCCATAGCTGTCACTCAAACTCACCATGGACATACTCCTCAACAACCCCTGTCTCTGTCCCAAAGTATGTTCCTACTTAAAATAAACAAATGCTTTTTTCAGAACTTCCCAGGGATGAGGCCCCTTGAGAAGCACAGAGGAAACATGAAGATTAAGAGACGTGACCTCGAGCAACCACTTTACAAACAGAAAGGAAGGCTTCCAGGCCTCAAAATCTGCTCAAGGCAATACAGGAAGGACTTCAACTCCTAGGCCACCTGATCATTGCAGAGTTCTCCCCCAGGGATCCGGGCCCAGTAAGACCAGTATTGGGATGGAAAGGCCTTGGAAATTCCTTCTGGCACAGGGAGAAGTTGCTCTGAAAGTGCAATCTACTAAGATCAGAAACCAGAGTTTGGGACAGGTCAGAGGGCTGAGTGATCTTGTTCTGGAATGCCCAGCCTGGCCCCAACACCCATCCCCATGTTACGCTTGCGTATCCTGACACCCTTCTCTGGGCAGCAGCACAGACTACCATGTGACCACCACAACCTGCATGCACACACATCACAGTAGCACTGTTCCTTGTATCCACCAGGTGCCCCCAAGGTTAACTGTATCTTGGTCCTTTGAACAGAGAGGCACCAAATTAGGTGAGCAGGACTAGATCGCAGAGCTGGAATCAGGGGAGTCCTGTTCTCAGGTATCACCTTTGCCCAGACAGAAAATGGTCATGATTCAGTTTGTCTCTGCAGTCCCCATGACAGGTTTCTGGAGAGATGCTCTGAGAACCACTGCTTCCCACAGGTGTCAGCAGGGACCCATAGTCTTTCATCTGACCCTCCACCCTTGAGACCAACCTGGGTTTCAGTGATGCTTTTCCCAGGAAGGCTGCTGGGCAGCAAGGAAACCATTTATCTACCCCTCCTCCCTGCCCCCCCCCCCCCCCCGCCCACNCCCCCCCCCCCCCCCCGGCCAACAGTCACGCTGACCTCCCCTCCCCCAAGAAGGGCGGCTGGTGGGTCGGGGTGGGACGAATCCACCGCCAACGCTCTCTCTCTCCGGTGGGGTGCTGGGAAGCCAAGCAGGGCGTGTCACCTGGTCCTTTTCTCTGCCCAGCGCCAGGCAATACGGCCTCTTGGAGAGAGGCGCCCCTGTACCATCCCCCAAATTGAATTGAGAAACCCTCGCTGTCACTGCCCAAGCCCCCGAGTCCCCATAAAATGCTAACACAAGCCACTGAAGGGCAGCGGGTCTAGAACCTTCCGCCTAGTCAGACATTCGCTGGGGAGGTAGGGGCCCTCTTCCCCCATGGCCTGCCTGCACACTCTCTCCAGAGGAGACAGGTGTCGATCTACCCTCCGCTCCGTGGCAGTCGGCCCCAAGGTCTGGAAGTGCCGCTAATTATGCGCGGTTCCGGGCAGGGTCTGCCTGGAGACCCCTCTGATGCAGCTATGTGGGGGGCAGCTAGACGCCCGACCCCCACCGGCGCCTTGCCACCTGCGTGGTCGCCCGCAGCCGGTGCCGCAGTGCGAGCCAGCCAGCGAGCCCGAAGCCCTCACGCCTCGGCCGGCGCCGCAAGGGAGCCACCGCCCTCCGGCCCCCAGCCGTGCCCCACCTGCACCCCTAACTCCCACTCCAGATCCCACCCTCTCCCCCACCTCTAGCCCCAGCGCCTCCTCCGTCCTAACCCTTGGCCCCTCCCCGGCCCAGCCCCGCCCGAGTCGGCCCAGACCTCCACATCCCCATCCTTCCCTTCCACACCGGCTCCGAGGGGCCTTTCCAAGGCGGGGCCCGGGGTCCCAAAGGGGCGAATTATTTGGCTGCGGGGGGTCCACTAGGCGCCAAGCCAGCAGAATAAGCGGGGTTACTTACCGCTCTGCTCCCCCAGGAACACCAACTTGAATTTTCTCAGTGGGTTCCCAAAATCTCCCCCTGCGGACATGGTGCTGGCAGCGGGGCCGGGAGAGGAGAGGAGCAGGAGCAGGGAGGGGAGAGGAGGGCGAGGGGAGGCGGCCGGCGGTGCGGTAGCCGGAGGGGGAAGGGCTGGCTGCGCGCGTCCCTGACTTCCCAGCTGCGTCCCGGCCCGGCCTGCGGCTGCGTGTCCGGCAGCGTCGGAGATGGAGGAGGAGGAGGAGGAGGAGGAGGAGGAGGAAGGCTGGGGCAGGGCTGCCGCGGGCGGCGCTAGCTGCGGAGCGAGGGGCGCGCTCTGGACGCCCGAGGCGCGGCGCGGACAGCGAGGCGCGGGCGGAGCGGGCGCAGGGACGGCGCGCGGGGCGGAGGAGCGCTCTCCTGAGCCGCCGCGACTCGGCTCCCGCCTCCCTCCTCCGTCGGCGCCTGCGCTCTGCAAGCTCCCCAACCTCTGATGTCATGCGGGGCCCGCGGCGCTGCGGGGCTGGGGGGCGTCCGCCCGCCCACCCGGAGTCCGCACCCGGGTGGGAGTGAACCCGCTCGCCTGGCTTCCGAGACGAGCCGGCATCCGGCAGCCTCTCGCAGTCCCTACGTCTTCTCTTCACCTCTTCTTTGAATCCGCAAAAATGAAATGAAATTGTCAGGGGACATTTGTTTCCGGTCTTTAAACCTAGATGCCACTCTCTTCCTCCATCTCCTGCTACACGGATGCACAGCTCAGCGTCCGAAAGAGCGGAAAGGAGGGGGTGCGGGAGAGCCAGAGTGTGGCCAGCCGTGTGGGCACAGACGTATTTGACTGTACCCTGGGTGGCCCCTGGACGTCTCTCCCACGTTCTAAACCCAGATCCCTCTTCGGGGTGACTCTGTGGTGCTGAGGGTGGGGTTCTTTGGGTGTCCCTGTACACCTGGCCGGCGACAGAGGAGACACAGTAATGGGCACGGCTACCAACTGCTTGTATGGATCACTGTGTCCTAAATATACTGCCTCTAGGAAGAGCAGGAGCAATTGATGACCTGAACGCTAGCACGTCCATCCCCAAGACACTGTTCCTTTTGATTCTGGGGCCACCTGGCTGCCGCTCTTTACCCTGGTGACTAGATGTGTCTGAACAATAGCTCCTGAAGTGTAACCTCCCATTCTCTTCTATATGCATCTGACCAACTGAGGCACCAGAATAACTGTGACAGTGGGAGCGAAGAGCAGATTCGTAGAATTAGGCACTCCCAGAACAGCCTGATTCTAAGACATTCTGGATAATTGAGATTTTAGGAAGCTGCTTCTTACTGCTATGTCACTACTTGGCCTCTTTTTTGGACTGCTCAGTAAACATTTGTGATTACAACTCAAATGTTTGGAAACAAGCTGTGAATGTGTGTTTATTTAAAAAGAGAGGAGTAAGAAGCAGACTTCACCTTTAGAAATTTCCAGGGGGCATTTGCTCCACTCTTTCTGACTTTACAGGGCTTCCTCGGGATGTCTTCCTATCTGCCTCCCCTGTTTATTCAGCTAGACTGTCTTCTTCTCATTGCTTGTTGAAACAAAAGATTGAATTACATGAAAGTAGCAGCTGAGGCTCCATTACTGTGTCCTGAAGACCAAGCTCAGGGTTTAGTAAATGTTTTTGGAATGTTTGAACTAATGTCTAGAACCTAAATCAGAAGAAACGTTCTTTTTCTCAGTCACCTTTGGTTTGGAAAACTCCCAAGCCACAGTCCTTCCTGCCTCTATGCGCATTGACCCCCTCCACAGGAGGGCCAGCAGAGCTACTGTCAAGGCATCAGACCTGGCAACATCCTCCAACCTGTCCCTTCACCTAACACCTGGAGCTGTCTCCCACACTATCCTATCTGGCCAGTGGCAAGACAAAGCCATTGAGGCATGACAGAAAAGCATGACCTTTCAGGTGGAGGTGTCCTGTATTTTTCTGAATTCTCTTCCTCCACACACAAGGTGGTATGGCAGTAGGGCAGGGTGGGCTTGCATGAGGAGGGGGGGCCTCTACCAGACCCCAAATGGGTTGTCAATGGACCAGGATGCCTAGCAGGACTGTCAGGATTCTTTCAGCTCAAGTGACAGAACCTAACTCCAAGGACTTCAACCACAGTGACATGGACTGACTCATGTAGTTAGAGCAGGTGGTGACCTAGCTCACAGAATGTGGTCATCATGCTCTCAGAGTCCACTCTGTCCCCTGTCTCTCTCCTCCCTCTTTTGTCCTAAACGTCTCCCCTTATTTTGGGTCTTGCCCTCAACCTGCCCTAGTGCAGGCAAGCTTCTCTAATTGTACGAAAGGTGACCACCATGACATAGTTTAGCAACCCTACTCAGCTGAGTTTTTTGAGTAGATAGCACCATTGTTTCCGTTTTTTTAAATGTTGTAAAACTTCTCATGTATGTAACTTATGGGGGAAAAAACATCATTGGGAATGTATATTTACTCTTTGGAGAAAAAAAATATTACAATACCTTTGGGGTTCCATGGTTTCTTTCATTGCAACACCTTTCCTATCATCCTTCAGCAACACTTTGTTTTGTTTGCATATTTGGACTTTGTGTAAACTAGCAAATACTCTCTTATGACTTGCATATTCTTAATATTATGTTCCCAGGATTAATTGATTGATGCACAGAGAAGCAGTTCTTTCACTTTTCTGTTCTATTTGGTAGTCTACTATATGCTTCAAATTTCAAATCATTTTCAGTAAAGTGTATCCAGTTAAATTTTTTTAAGTTGAAATAATTTTAGGCTCATAATGATACCATCTCACACAGCCATAGGATATTAACAAAACCAGGGAGTTATCATTGGAAAATGCATCCAATTTCTTTCTAGTAGTAGAAATAATGCTGCTGTGAATATTCTTTAAGTGACTCCTCATGCAACTGAGGAAAATTTTTCTAAGCCACGTACTGAGTAGATAAATTTACAATAGAACCAAGTGTGTATTTACTTTTGTTCCAAACTGTCTTTTATAGATTGTCCTTAGGTCACATAGCTCTATATCTTAATTTATATTTTTATTTTCTTCAAAAAAAACTTTGGCTTTGTTCAGCTCTTTGTTGCTATATACACTTTTTAAAATTGAAATATAATCTCAAGATAATTGTAGAGTCACAAGCAGTTTTAAGAAATAAGAGAGGAAGACCTCCCTGGAGGCAGTGGGTTAAGCAATGCCCTATGAAGCAAACTGCAGCCACTACAGCACGAGTTCAATCCCTGCTGCCGGCCAGGGAGGGGACCCACATGGTGCAGCAGACCTCTCCTGCCTTGCCCACTGCTCCCCTCAGCAGTGTGTTTCAGTCAGTCTGCCTGTTCTGCTCCCCACTCTGTCTCTGGTGGATCCTCTCACCGCCCACACCTCTGGCCTGTACCCCAGCTCTTGTATGCATAAATAAAATAAATTAAAAAAAAAAGAAATGAGAGAGGCTATGTATCATTTGTCCAGATTTCCCTAGTGAAAACAT
Source organism: Galemys pyrenaicus (assembly GCA_019455555.1). Taxonomy (NCBI): domain Eukaryota; kingdom Metazoa; phylum Chordata; class Mammalia; order Eulipotyphla; family Talpidae; genus Galemys; species Galemys pyrenaicus. The sequence continues at coordinate 392,429 of JAGFMF010011876.1, forward strand.
CTTTGCAAAAATGTCACACACTATCACAACCAGGATCTTGATTTTGTTAGCGAATATTTCCATCACCACAAAGACCCCTCATATTCCCCTTTATGACCACACCCACATTCCTCCTGCTCCAACCATCCACCTAAGCTCTGACAGCCACAGTTGTTCTTTGTTTCAATAATTTCAACATTTCAGGAATGCTATATATGTGAAGTTATATAGTATACAACCTTTTGGAATTGACTTTTTCACTCAGCACAGTTTTATGGAGATTCACTCAGTTTGTTTACATCAATCGTTGGAGCCCTTTTACTGACTAGAGTCCATAGTATGGAACACTGGATGTGGCCAGTGACAAGCATTTTGGGTCATTTCCAGGTTATAAAGCTACTGTAAACAATCATATGCAGGTTTTTATGTCTCTGAGATAAATTTCCAAAATTGTTGGGTCATATGGTAGTTACATGTTCACTTTCATTTTAATTGTGGTAACATTGTATTACAACATTATATAAGTTTCAAATATGCATCACAGAGAATCACTATGTGTAAACACAACATCAAATTCACCACTGAAAGTCCAAATCTAGCCTTACCATACCATTGTGTTTACTTATTAGTAAAGTGACTTCCAGACTGTTTTCCAGAGTGTCTGTTCCACTGTACATTCCCACCAATGATATATGAGGGATTCGGTATCTAACCATCTTCATCAGAATTTGGTTCTGTCACTCTCTATTTTTTAAACCATTATTAGAGAAATCTAGTAGTATCTCATTGTGGTTTTAATGTGCATTTCCTTAATGGTTAATGATGTTGAACAACTTTTCATAAGCTGTTTTTACATCTGTTTATGCTCTGTGGTGAAATATTTTGTCTTTTGTCCATTTTTAAGTTGGTTTTATATTGTGTTTTGACAACTCTCTAAATATTGTAGAGATCGGTCCTTTGTCAGATATGTGGTTTGCAAATATTTTCTCCTACTCTGCAACTCATCTTTTCATCTTCTTAACTATTTTTTTTTGCAGAGTAATAATTTTCAATTTTAATGAAGCCAAATTTACTGATTTTTGTCTTTTAGGAATTGTGCTTTTGGTGTTATGTTTAAAAACTCTTCACTAAGCTCTAAGTCCCAAAAACTTTTGCCTGTAGTTTTCTAAGTTTTTAAATAGTTTTGTGCTTAACATTTAAGTTCATGATCCAGCTGAGTTAAATTGGTATAAAGTGAGACTTAAGTTAAAGTTTGTTTTGTTTTAGACTATGGATGTGAAACAGGGGGTGAGGGTGGAGCAAGGTCTGAGAGGCCTGAGAGCACCCAAAAAAACCCCAAATGCCAAAAGACCACAAACCAGAATTCAGGAATATAGCAACAGGGGCCATAGCCTAACAGAGGGCAGTGCCTAATACAGGTCTATGTGTTCTCACCTGTGCGCACAATTGTAAGAGACCTCAGGGTGAAGGAACGACAACCATGGGGTTTATTTACAAACAGGGGAAACAAAAATATTTACATATCCACAAGAGGCTGGCTCCTTCATCCAGGCAGCATCAGTGCTGGTAGTCACCAGGAGTGCTGGGCAGCACTGGCCAGTAGCAATGACCACTATGTGGCCTACAGAGGCAGTGCCAGAGACACCCAGTGTTACCAGCTCTTGTGAGTTGTTGGTTTATACCAACAACAAACAGCATTTTGAGACACCAGGCCCAGGACCTCTCGTGTTCCTTCCAGTCAGTGTCAGAGACAGGACTGAGGCCCAGTCTCTACGGAGTCCTTCAGTCTCTCTACCCTCCTCAGAGAGTGGCTACTGGAGGCTACCCTCATCTCTTCTTCAAGGTGCTCTTCTTCCTCTGCAAGGGCTCTTCCTCCAGGCTGCTGCTTCTCTGCTCTCTTCTCCATCTCCATTGTGCGATGAATTCTGCTGAATCAATGCTTCTCCACTGAATGAATGCGCCAGGCTCACTCCGACCCTGGCTTATTATTCACTTTCAGGGTGCCTCCCCCAAGTCTGATTGGTCCTTTTTTCAATCCTGTACCTGACTGGTCTGTTCCATAATTCAGGAAGTGGAATTTACATAGAGGTGCTCTGCCACCACTGACTTGTGGTGAGAGGCAGAGTCCTGGCAACAAAGCATCAATCAACCCACAGCTCAAGATTGGTCCATTCCATGATCCAGGCAGTACACTGCTACATAAAATGTTTCTGAGGAGTGACTGCCACCACTAACTTGCAGTGGAGCAGCACACATATCTGCTCCTGCCTGCTGTAGTCTAGTAACAGATGTTTAGTTGCTTCAGCATCATTTGTTGAAAAGGTTGTCATTTTTTCTATTGGATTGCTTTTGCACTTTTGTGAAAAATCAGTTGGGCCTTGTTACTGTGTGTGTGGGGGGGGGCGGGGGTAAAAGTCCAAACTCCTTACATGATCTACTTATATGCAGGGGAGAGACCTCTTACTGTGCTGCAGAGATGAAAGGTCTGCCTCCCTTTTTGGCCTTCTTTGATGGCTCATCCCAGCTGAATGGTGGGGCACTCTGAGATAACTTGATAATGGCACAAGTCTATATTTACCACTTGGACCTTACTGTTATGTGTAGGTAGTAGAAGGGGACTTCACAGTTTCTTCTAGGGTATTTGGGATAGAGCTGTTACTGACTAAAAATTTTCTGTCTTTCTGAGCTGTCCCTTTCCTGGTCCTTTGATTAGAGACAACAAGCTTTTGTTGGAGCAGTATTTTTATCTGAGCTCATAGATGTTTCTGAGTTGCCAGCTTCTTCAACTCCAAGTCTAGGATATATGAGACTAAGATGGGGTTGGTCATGAACATCCTGGTTTGATAGTTACTGTGTGGTTCATAATAATGATGGATATTTAGGCAGTCATTTACCTACAAATTTTAATATAAATTTTTGTTGACCTATACCATACATGCATAAAAGTCTACACATCACAAGTGTACAACTTAATGAATGCCTCCAGTTTTCCTTCTCCCAAAAATTACATTGCTCCAACAAAGCAAACAATAAAATAATATCTGTTCCAATATGACATCATACATTGATTTTACCTATACTTGAACTTTCTACATATCGAGTCAAGCAGTACCGAGCCTCATAAGGAATCTAAATGTGGGCAATATTTCTGTTTCATGGTCTGAAGTTGTAATCTTTGCTAATGAATTTTCAATAAAAGAGGGTGGAAATAGTTACTGCAAGAAGATTAGAAGTTACAAATATTGGGAAAATAATGAACAGAGGGCTCTTCAGTAGGAAACAGTAAGAACCACAGTTTGTTCTATTACAAGAATTTTCAGAGCCTCCCTGGTGGCACAGCGGGTTGGATGCCACACTGTGGAGCTTCCACAGCCACTACAGTGCAAGTTCGATCCCGGGCCAGGGAGGGGACCCACACATAGCAGACCTCTCCTGCCTTGCCTGCTGCTCCCCTCAGCATTGTATTTCAGTCAATCTGCCTATTCTTCTCCCCATGCTATCTCTGGTGAATCCCCTCACCCCCCTCCCTACCTCTGGCCAGTACCCCAGCTCTTGTATGCATAAATAAATAAAATCTTTTTTAAAAAAAGAATTTTCATATGAAAAAGAGACAATTAAGGTGAGAGCTCATAACCTCCTTGTGCTCATGGAGTGTTATCTTTTTCTCTTGATGGTTGAAAAGTGGAATAATTTCAGAAGGGAGACTTAGAAGGAGACTACTCTTTATCCTGTAAAGATCTGGGTTTCAGAGTTAGATAAGGTGGTTAACTGATTAGATAGTAGATGAATTAATAGGAAGGATAAATGGATGGATGGGAGATGGGATAGACTCATTTGTGAATGGGTGGTCTTGTGGGTGGGTGGATTGATAGATAAATTTCTGCAGCAGTAAATGTGTCTATGTATACATTCCTATTTGAGCACATGAATGGATGTTGGAGTAAATGAATGTAGGTAAATGAATGGATAGAGGAATGGAAGAATGACCTCGATAGATGATAGGTGGAATATCTGGATGAATGATTACCTATATGTATACGTTAAATTTGCTTCATACATGTGTATGGGGTAATAAAAGAAGTAGGTAGATGGATGTGGATGAGTGGATGGTGTAGCAGGTGGGTAATACAGAAATATAACATGGGGGGTGATGGAAAATGAGCAAGTGTATAGATGGATGGAATCAGTGGGCAAAGAGTAGATGACAATAAGGTGAGCTTTGAAATTAAGTCTGTATTTGCTCACAACTTTGTACACTAGTTATTTGACATTAGGTAGAGTAATTTTAATTTTTCTAAATTTGGGAGAATTTAAATGTTTAAGAAAACGTCAGTCACAAGTTTGAGTGAAAAATTAAAGGGAAATATTGAAAAGAAGAATTTTTGAGAATAAAAAATTTAAGTAACTATCATTAGGTGAAAGAGAATATTTTATTTGAAGTCAAGTCCCTGTAAATTAAAATGATATCAGGAATGAACAAGCTCTGGTAAAATTTTGATATATTTTCTGAGAAATAATGTAAATACAAAAAATTTACAAATTACTATTTAGTTGTTACAAATTAAAATATAAATACTATTGATGTAAAACTATTAATATCACTATTAATATGTGATATTAATATTTTCCAAAAGATACTGAAGAGGAAAGAAACATTCTGGATCTAATGTCTTTATCTTTCATACCAGGGTGTCAAATGATAAAGTCCATCTACTTTGAACTGTAGAATGTAAAAATGATTATTTTAATTTCGATGTTTTTTGTCCTCCAAAATCTCCTCTGGTATTTATAAGCAGGATATTTGAAAAAAACTGGCTTGAAGGGAATAGATATTTTTTAGAGATTTCATAATTCTTTAAGATTCCTTTGATTTCTTGTTCAACTTCTAAATACAACTGAAATTAAATGCAACAACATAATAAAAAGCACATAGAAAATAATCACATATTTATAAAAATAATTCAGTATATGTATTAAGCCTTCCTAGAACACATACATGAAAAGATGTCTAGAATGATACCCTCCGAATGTAAATACTAATTATTTATGAGCAGTGGCATTTGAATTTTTTAACCTCTATGCAGTACTTGAATAATTTATAATAAATATGCATTCTTTTTATAGAACTCAGTTTTTCTTTATGTAAAAGAAAAACTTTAAGAATTAATTCTGTGCTTATTCTAATCTGTCATCATTACCTTAAGTAGTTGTTTACATGACTGTTCTTGTAACCTTCTACACTTAAATTCTAAGCTTATATTTTATCCTCTTTCAAATTTAACTCTTAGTGTCAAGGTCATAGAAACGTCAATGTTTGTTTTATTTTGTATGTTTGTTAGTCACTAAGATGCTTGTTACACAAATGAGGAATGTTCATCTTGAGTCGCAGACTGTATTTGTGGTGCGAGTGGAATTTGCTTATGACTGCTTGACAAGTAACCCCTGGCTGTGTTCCCTGCGGCCCTGTTATAAGTAATTTGAGAGCATATAAACCAAGTAGAGTCTCTGGGAAATATGAAGTGTAATGTTCCTGCTTAAAAAAGATTTATGCAAGAATTGTATATTTATTTTTAAATAAAACATAGAATATCTTTTGTGACATTTACGGCATCATGGGATATGGTGGGGTGCTGGGAGCACAGCAAACTCCCAAAGCTAAGAGGGGTCCAGTTTTGCTTTGTAATTAGTAAATATTCACTAGAAAGGAAGTGATTGCCTGCTGGTCAATTGAGTTAAAAACCAAAATTTCAGAAAATCTATCATAAAGAAGTTTGCCTTAAGAATCTAGGATAGTGATCAGAAGGTGGTGTACTAACTTCTTATGGGTGCTGTAGCAAATAGCCACAGATTTTAACTTACTGAGAATAATAGAAATAGTTTTAGGTCAGAAGTTGTAAACTAGTGTCCCTGAAGTGAAATTGAGATGTCAGCACTCCCCCAGTAGTTTCTAAGGAAGAATTCAATTCTTGCCTCTTCCAGCTTCTTATAGCTGCCAGCATTCCTTGTCTTGTGGCTGCTTTGGTCCAGTCTCAGCTCTGTGATCTCATTGCCTCCTCTTTTTTGTGTGTTCTTTTCCTCTTCTTTATAAGGACATAATGTGATTATATTTAGGATTCACCCAGATTATACAGGAAAGTCTCCTTATTATAAGAACCTCATCATAATTACATCTGCAAAGATATTATAAGGTAATATAAGGTCACATTTACAGGGCCCAGAGATTAGGATATGGACATACTCTGAAGGGTGATGGAGTGAAGGGCAAGGTAGGGAGGATAATATCATCTAACCTATAGATCATATGATTAAAGACCAGCTAGAAAACTTTCTCTGTCCTTTTGGGGTGGCTATTTCACACTATACAAATTAAGGTTTCCATCTGAAAGCTGTGAAAGTGTGAGTTATCTCTACACTGAGTTGTGAAGCACCCCCCTGGAAGGTTCCCATCATCCCCCAGGCCTGACACTGCTCAGGGCTCCCTTGGCACCCACTGGCTTCCATTTCTGAGGCTTCTCTGCAGCTGACTAGTCTGAGTATTCGCTATTTTGGAACCTGAGTGAAAACAGGAAGGCAGAGAGGGTATATTGATCCACAAATGTCTGGTTAAGAATTTTTAAATTTCCAGTCTTGACTTATGTCAACAGGTGCCAGTTATGACCAAAGGTGCTTCTTTCTGGTTCTTAACAGGGCATTTGTGTGGAATGTCATTCACATTGAAATGATGGGACTCACAGTTTATGAGTCAGACCAACAAGTGGGCTCTTGCTTTGTATGTTTCAGGCACCTATAAAACCCTCTCTAGATGTGTGCCTTCTGTTTGCCCCCCAGAACTCCCATACTTGGCAGCATCCTGGCAGCTCCATGTGGGTTGAGAGGGCCTCCTCTCCAGCTCTTCAACTGCAGTAAGGTTGGTACCTCTGTTCCATTGTTTCAGTGACAATGACTAACGCCTATGCACAGCGAGGTGGGAGGAAAAAGAAAGGTGAATCTCTAGGGATTTCTCCCTCAGCACATATGTATGAATCATGGTCTTATGAGGTTATCTATCCAACAATGTGAAATAATATTTCAGGGGTGTTTAGATAAGTCACTACCGTGATTTGTAGGTTCCTGACTCATTCCCTTAACAACCAAAGTCTTGATGAACATTTTGTTCCTTCTCCTTGTCTTCTATGCTTCTTCTGGGGTCTGTGGACCCAATCTTTGCATTTTCATAGAAAACCTAGTGAAAGCAGGTGATTTTTAAACTCTGACATGTACTTAGGCATATTAAATGAGTTTAAAAATTTGTGGATAGGGGACCAGACTTGATAAAAACCAAAACCTTTGTTCCTGAAATAGGTAGCTTGTGACTCTAACATTAAACTATGTATTAATAATTTAGCGTCAACTTAATAAATAAATATTATGGTTTGACAAGAGTGAACAAATATAAATATACATTTTTGAGTAAAAATCTATATGGTATTTTAAATTCCAGATGAATTTTGAACAATAACAATTAGAATGTTATTATTTTAATTTATGCTAAATATTAAAATGAATAATCTGCTTTCTCTCACATAATTTGTTTTCTCCCCTTTTAGATAATACAAAAACGTAGGGAAGAAAAAAGTCACTTTTCTTCTCTATTAAGTTAAAACAATCAGAATTTTGGCTTGAAGTGATCTCTGACTAAGATAAGTTGTAGGGCAGAGGGGTCCTTGCAACATGGTCTTATAACCTTATTAAAAAAATTGCAAATGTAAAGGTAAATTGGTAATGCATTCCATTTGAGGGCATTTCAACACAAAATTATTTATTTGAAAAGATAGTAACATGTTATTTTATAATAAAACAATGAATGTTTATTTTAATCTAAAATTTACTCTAATTTTCTAATTAAATAAACCTTTGGAAATCACATGTTAGATATGAATTTTATTTTAAGGAAAATTCTGTGTTTTATTCCTGGGACAATGATGTAGTTATAATAGTATACAACCGAGATATACATGTGACATTTTGACACTTTTTACTCTGAACTATAATTCACAGAAGTGCATAGAGCAGAACTGCACATCTCAATGAATTATCACCAAGGAATACACCTACCACAAATTCAAGGAATAGACTACTGCTACAACTATAGAAGTCTCTCTCATACCCTCCCTAGGTACTTCCAGTAACTTCCTATTTACTAAGCCTCTTTCCTACATCAGGGCAATCTATTATTATTTTGCCTGTTTCTTGAGTCCTTAAATATGCGTTCTTTTGTATTTTCAGTTTTTCTCTCAACAAAGTATTTATAAGAGTTGTATGAAAGACTGTGGTCACTATAGTTCATTTATATGCATTGCTTATATATTATATATGCTCTGTATGTGTGTGGTTCAAGTTTGGGGCTATATGAATAATCTTGTCATTAAGCATCTGTGTGTCTCAGTGCACATGTGCAATGCATTTCTGTCAGGTTTATGCCTAGAATGAGATGATACACATATGTTTGGTTCACTAGAAAATGTTCAGGTATTTTCAATAACAGTAATGATACCAATTTCCACTTCCACAAGCAATGTATGAGTTTCTGTTGCTCCATGTTATTTTCTTAAAGATTTATTTATTCATGCTTACAAGAACTGGGGTATAGGCCAGAGGTGTGGGGGGTGAGAGGAGTCACCATAGTTGGAAGCAGAACAGGTGGATATATTGAAATACACTGCTGAGGAGAGCAGCAGGTGAGACAGGAGAGATCTGCTGTGCCACATGGGTCAACTCCCTGGCCAGGGATCAAGTTAGCATTACCTGGCTGCCAATAACTTCACGGTGCTGTGCCTTAACTCTTTGCACCACGAGGGAGGCCCCTGTTGCTTCATATTCTTGCCAACACTTAATATCATCAAGTACATTAGCCATGCTGGTGGAAGCATGGCTGAATCACGTTGCAGTTTTAATTTATATTTCCTTGATGACTAATGAGATAAATTTCAGTTCTTTTTAATGTATTTATTGACCATTTAGATATCTTCTTTCATGAAACACCTCTCAAGTCCTTTGCCCATTTTTTGTTGGATATATCTCTTTCTTGCTTATGTGTGTAAGAGTTTTGTGTGCAGTTGCTGGATATGTCTTCCTTGTGCAAGCTGGAAATTCTTTTTCTTCTTTGTGGTTTGATGTTTCACTCTTTTAGTGGTATTTTTTATGAAAAATAGTGTTTACTTTTAATTTAGTTCAAATTAATAATCTTTTTATATGGCTAGTGATATTTGTTCTCTGCATAAGAGATCATTCCTGGGGTCCTCCATTTCCTGCATTCTATGATGCAGAAAACTGTAAGAGAATGTTGCTTCCATCCTTAAAACAAAACAGAAATCTCAGACAGCTTATAAAGCAAAATGTTTTATGACTCCACTAGAGCTGAGTTTGCAAAGCAATGAAGGAGAGCTAAGACTTGAAAACTGTTTCACCTATAGTGCAGCATAACAGAAGAGGTGGCCACTCTCCAAGTAGGTATAAAGAAATTGGCTAATATTTATTAGCTTTATTTTGCTAGCATTTGGGAGTCTAGATATAAGTGGAGTTTGCATTCATTTCAAGATACTTTAAATGGGTGCTTGAGAGAAAGATTGGGGGCAGAGTAAGAAACAAGAGAAAGCTCTCTTTAGAGGTACAAACATAGATGAAGTGATCAACCGTTGTTAAAACACTACCAATTTACCTTGTCCCCTATCTTATACAAACCAAATACCTAAGGTGTTGGGATGGAGCAGCAAACCTTCACAGCCTGTTACTTTTGGAGGAGAAGTGGAAACATATCCTAGAATAAGATCTACTCTATTTCTGCCTTTAAAATACCTAGAACCATAAGAACGCAAGTTAATCCAACCACTTTGGAAAGCCGTATGGAGGCTCCTCAGTCTACTAAAAATAGAGCTACCATATGGCCTAACAATTCCACTCCTAGGGATCTACCCAAAGTATACAAAAACACCAGTCCAAAGGAGTACCTGCACCCCCATGTTTATTGCAGCACCATTTATAATTGGTAAGACCTGGAAACAACCCAAATGCCCAAAAGTAGATGACTGGATCAAGAAGATGTGGTACATATGCACAATGGAATACTATTCAGCAATCAAAAATGATAAACTAGAGTCATTTATAGAAACATGAATGGAGCTAGAAGGAATTATACTCAGTGAAATAAGTTAGAAGGCAAGAGAAAAATATCGGATGGTTTCACTTTTAGGAGGAACGTAAAGGAAAAATAACTACAAAAAAAAAAAAGAGAGAGCTCAAGGAAATTAATAATTACAGTCAAAAACAAGCAAGCAAGCAAGCAAACAAACAGAAACAAACACAAGAAGAACAAAAGGTCAAAGACAAACTAAAGGGATCATTTTGGGTAGAGACCTGAATGAGGGCAGAAAGAGCATAAGGGACTGAGGTGACAGTGCACAGGTGAAATGGTGGTGGGAATTCCCTGGGGACTACAAATGATGTCAAATATAATTAAATAAATCTAAATAATAATAATAAAATAAAATGCCTAGAGACAGAATTTGGAGACTGGGTCCCACAAAATTAGAGTTCCTGGGAAATGCTTAGGGATTTTCATAGATTTTCTTGGATAAAATATTTAGGATCAAGCCTATACACATTCAAGGTGAGAAGCTGTAATTGACCTAAGCACTAGAACAAAAACAGATATTCTTTAGAAAGGTAGCAGATCCAGAGTCTCTACAACGCTATGCTATTTTATTATAGTTTTGCAAAATGTTACCATAGGGGACACTAGACAAAATATACAAGGTAACTCTCTCTATATATTTCTTATAACCACATGTTTACATTTCATTACCACTGTAATTATCTCAATAAAAATTTCAATTAAAAATATACTATGGAAAATTAACCAAGTATAGGATATTTAGGACAGATCTCCAATTTTTCAGATAGTCACACAAGCACTTCCTTATTTGAACTGAAGAGTCAGACTCTAAATTTATGTTTTCATAGAAACCTAAATAAGATGACCTACATAAGAGACTACCCACGAATATTTTGGAAAACAGGAACATTCAAGAGGTGGTCTTTATACGTTTAGACTAGAGTCACTCTAAAAATGTGAGTTTTAAAACTATATACTTTGGTAAGAAATTAAGAAACAGTAAAATAGTTCGAAACCTAAACTTGGAGACTTAACCCATTTGAAATAACTATTTTATGACTATTTAAGATGTGCCTAAATTATTTTAATATAATTTAGGAATTTAAAATCTATTTGGAAGAAAAAAGAGAATGAACTGGTTCATAGAGCAGTGTGAATAAATCTCAAAAGCATATAGTGAAAGGACATATTGAAGATTCCGTTTGTATTAAATTCTAGAACAGGCAAAAACAATCTATAGTGATAGAAATCAGATCAGTGGTTCCCTGGGGCAAAGAATTGGTAATGAGACGAATTTACTAGTAAGGGGCAGGAGGAAACCTACTAGGGAGATGATTGGAGGATGATAGTCTCATGCATGTACCCATTTATCAAAATGGACACTATTATATATAAATTACATCTTCATACAGTGGAATTTTAGAAAATGTAGCCATACCAACATTTCAAGAGGAGTGGAACAATTGATTTTTTTCAATGTTGCTTGTGGGAATTCTATTTAGAAACAGTTTCTTTAAAGATTAAACATACCTTATGATCTAGCAATTTTTACTCCTAGGTATTTCCCTAAGAGAAATTGAAAACATGAGCCCACAAAAAGAGTGTATTCAAAGCAGTTTTATTCATAAAATATTGTAAACAACTTGCATGCCCAGGTGACTGGATAGAATATGCCTTACTTTATCCAGTGGAATACTATCCAGCAATAAAAAGGAATTTTTATTACTTATACACACAAGCAAGCATATGAATGAATCTCAAAAACATTATGCTAAGCAGAAGAAGCCTGACATAAAGAGTATGTATCATATAGCTCCATCTATATGAAATTCCACAACCAGCAAAGGTAATCTGTAGCAAAATAAAGCCTATCAATTAGAGCTATTTGCATGAGGAAGGAAGATGGGAGAGGGCAATGGGGGCAGTACTGACTGCAAAACATTATGAAGACATTTTCTGGGAGTAATGAAAATATTCAAATTTGGATTAAAATGGTGGTTGTATACGTTTGTCATGACTTATTACATAGTAAGTAGGCTCAGAACTTTTTGTTGTAGCAAACATGTCAATAAAGTTGCTTTTTAAGCATATTTTCTATTGTGTCCATGTTTTTGATCTAACCAGTTAAAAGGCTGGAGTGCCACAAAGTGAAATGGAAAAGGCAGTGAAAGGAGGTTAGGGGAGAAAGTTGGGGAATCTAGTTTGGACTTCATTTTCTAATCAGTCATTGGCAGATACCTAGGGTTCCTGGAATCTTCTAACTGACAGTTATTTAGCCTGTCAGTTTTCCCTGGTTCTTATTTTCAAACACAACCGTTTTCTCTTTCTGCAGGACCCCACTTCTGGCCTGATCCTCTCTAACATGTGGGGCGCATATCAGCAACTTGAAGGCCATCTGAAGACATGGTCTCTGCAAGTTGTAGTTCTTTGTCATTGGGCTGGTATGCTGGCCCAGAAATTTTCAAGAGAAAATGGGAGACGCAAACTTCCCCAAATTTTCAAGTAATTTATAAACATGTGTCCCACAGGTCACTCAGAATCGTGGGCTGGGGCCAGGACAGAGAGTTTGCTTATAACAAGGCATGTTACCACAAAGGGAACTCAGCCTGACCCCCCTGTTATCTCCTGCATGCTCCTGCTACTTGCTGGTCCTGCCCTTGGTTCTGGACCTGGGGCATCCCAGCTCCGATTTTACTCCTGTGCCCTCAGTGATCATAATGACAAGCAGAAGTTCTCCCTCCTGAAAACCATCTTTGCCAACCTGGTTCCCAGGTCCTTTCCCTAAGGGTACATGTAGCCCAAGCAGCCTTTGAAATCCAGAAATCTGGTAGCATCTTACCTCTATTAAAAACCTGCTTATCGCTCCCCATAACCCCTAGACAGTAGCACCCCAGTTTACTAAAGGAGGTGTGTATGGCACACCCTCCCACTACAGCCTGCTTCCAAAACACTTGGGTTCTGGCAGCTTGTGATTGCACACTACTGAATGAGGAAGTTAGGAAATGCGTACAGGCAGTCAGTTAGGAATTGAGTGCCCCAAGCTCTAAGCCCATTTATCAATCTGAATAAGGAATAATCAGTGGGAACTAGGAGGGTTCACCACAGCCCAGAGGTCTCAACCCCTCTATCAAACTAAATGGGGAACAACCAATGGGAGTCAGGGTGCTCCCCAAACCTAATTAAAAATGGAATGCTCAGAACAACACAACAATACAGTACTAAAGCAACAGACCAAAGCAAGTTTTGGGAAGGCAGGTGAGGTAATATGGAAAACTCAGTGGGCTTCTATAACCTAGGAGACCCCACAGTCCCTAACCAATCAGCAAGAGATACACACAGAGACACCCAAAGGCCAAACATCCCCATTCCTTGCCCGCTATACCTATATAAATTCCTGATTTTTGGCAGTGGCTACCCACTCGGGACCCTTCTGCTCAGAGAGCTTTTCTGTCTTTCTTCTTATTTATCAATAAAACAAATGCTGGGCCTCCCTGGTAGTACAAGGGGTTGAGTGTCTCACTGTGGGACTTCCACAGCCACTGCAGTGCACATTTGATCCCCAGCCAGGGAGGGGGCCCACATGGTGCAGCAGACCTCCCTGCCTGACCCACTGCTCCCCTCAGCAGTGTATTTCAGTGGATCTGCCTGTTCTGCTCCCCACTCTGTCTCTGGTGAATCCTCTCACACATGCCTAGCCGTGCCTCTGACCTGTACACCAACTCTTGTATGCATAAATAAATGAAATCTTTAAAATATATAGATAGATAGATAGATAGAGAGACCAAATGCTTTGCTGCCTAACTCTAGCCTCCATGTTGAAGTATTTCCTTGCTGAGACAAGAACTGAGAGCAGAGTTCCTAGGAGTCCCTAGTCCCTCCAGGCTGGTCCCCCTTCACTACCTCTGCCCTTGACCTCCAGACACTGCACACCAAACATTCTCAGCAGTCTTACTCCTGCAGTCCTCTGACCAGAACACCTTCATTCCCAGGCAATCTTGCCCTATCTGCTAAGATTCAGTGTGAGTTCACTTCCTTTAATTAATCCTGATTCCCAGTTCCTTAAGGAACTCACCTCAATCACCTTTGTGATTACCACCCCTCCCCACTCAGCTTAGAAGCGGGTATCTGTATGCTCACCCCCTGTAGGGCACTGTTGAACCTCCAACTGATCAGCCACCTGCAACTTTTGGGGCTAGAGAGGGGCTCTTGCACACCCCCCCTGAGGAGCACAGCTGCATCTCTGCAGTCCCACAGTCCAGACCCTGCTAATCTTTGTTTCAAGTGCCAGATAAGGCCTGGCAGATCTGGGAAGAGTCTTTTAGCCAGAGTCCCTCCACTGGAGAAGAGGGAGGGGGGTAGTTCCGATTGGTCTAGGAACTGGGAGTAGTGATGGTATACATATTTAAGAGACTGGGACTCCCCACCCAGAAAGGAAAAAAAAAATTGAAAGCCTTTACAGGCTTACTGCCCTGGGCAGCTCTGCTCTTTCTGAGACTGCCCCTTGCCGTGCAGTGTTCCGTCCTGTCCCTCTCTGATAAACTTTGTTGTTGGCTTCATTCTGGTGCTTCCTGAAATTCTGTTCTCCAGACATCAAGGACCCTCCGATGTCATCGTCCCCAAGACAACCACGCAAATTGTGTGCCTTCTTGGTTATGTCTTCCTTCCTTCCTTCCTGAGTTATCAGTTGCAGGGAGGTAGGGGTCCTATTTATCTTGTTCACCCCCACAGCCCAGGTGCCCAGCCTTTGCCTGGGTCCCTATTCTGTTACAGGACGGGCACTGGGACATGCCCCAAGATAGACGGTGTCCCGCTACAGACACAAACTCCTCTGAGGCTGCTTCTATCTCAGTACCAGGCCCAGCAGGAGCTCTGGGAATCGGAGGAAGGAAGGACGGATGGGAGCTCCCACAGCCATTGAAAGGCTGCGTCCTGGAGGGGAAGGCCCCGTGCTGCGAGCTGGGCTACCGCCCTGACCATCAGGGGCCAGAGAGGCGGGGGGCAAGCCGTGCGTGTGCCCTAGGGCCCTCCCAGGGCTTCGTTACAAGTTTTCTTTATTTTCCACGTTTTTAAATGTGTTCCTTACACCTCCACCCTGACTATATCGACAGTCCAAAGGGTGCTTCGTCGCACGAGAGAGAGGGAAATCTTCTCAAGGCCAGGTCCGGTGACCAGGAGCCGGAGTGCTCAGATGGCTGGTCTCTCTGGGGTGGCCGGAGTCGGGGGAGGTAGGAGTGGGGTGGACTGGACGTGGGTAGCCCCACAGGATCCAGGGCACCCGGGAGGGGAAGTTGAGGGTTGCAGGCACGCAAGGCTGGGTTTCGGGGTGTCACCTAGCAGAGTGTGCAGTCAAGATGCCAAGACGATTTTTCCCATGTGGATTTGGAACGGAGACCTTGGTGCCTCCTTTCATCTTAGAGTCCCGGCCAAAGAAGGCGGCGGCGCCCCCTGGTGGCTAACTACGACACCAGGCCGTGGCTGAGCTTTCACCCACCCGACAGGTTCACAGGCTGAGAACCTTCTTGGTGGAGATGGGAGAAAAGGAGCCACGGTTACTGTGCCTCCCGTACCTATCTGTGAAACAGCATGGTAACTGTATTTCACAAGGCTGCTGGACAACTCAGAGATGTTAAAGCACCTCCGTGGTGTCTGAGCATTCAACACACCCGAGCTATTCAAAGCCCCTACTTTGGGAGTCCTGGAATCTTCGTCTGGAGAGCCGACTTCAGTCAAGGAGGCACAGAGTGTGAAACCTGTATCTTGCTTTTCCCAGAAACCTTCTGCCTCATCGGATCCCTTGGTTCCTTAGCTGTTAGTCTCAGGGTATGTGGACCCAGGTTTAAACCAGTGCTGGTTGGGCCCTCACTGGTGACTCAGTGAGTTAAGTTGCAACGCACTATGAAGCAAACTGAAGCCACTGCAGCACGAGTTCGATCCCTGCTGCCGACCGGGGAGGTGACTCACATGGCGCAGGCAGACCTCTCTTGCCCGCTGCTCCCCTCAGCAGTGTGTTTTAGTCCATCTGCCTGTTCTGCCCCCTGCTCTGTCTGGTGGATTCTCTCACCTCCCTGCACCTCTGGCCTGTGCCCCAGTGCTTGTATGCATAAATAAATAAATCTTAAAAAAAAAATAAACCAATGCTGGTTTCTCCTGAAATATCTAAGGTCATTTTGATGGATTTGGTATACATACAAGGGGATGTCTGCTGTACCCCACACTGATGGGCCACAGAGCAAAGATAAGGGGGCTAGCAACACATTGGAGGTCTGAATAGCAACACATTGGGGTCTTTCAAATTAGCAGACTCACTCTGCCCTGAAACCAAGACTTTCTGATTCCCATCTCCAAGCCCGGGGCACCAGGGTCCAGATGGGGAAAGAGAGGAGGTAGAAGGGGACGACAGCAATAGAACAGCTTCCATCCCACCCTTGGCTGGGGCAGCCTGGAAGCACAAGCCATGAGGGAGTCTGCAAATGGCTTGGTGGCCAAGCATGCAAAGTGGGGGTTTCTTGTGGTCTGTTGGGAGTCCCCACTCTGGGACTGTTCCTTGAGAGTATAGAGTGGCCCACACTGGACCCCTCCCCAGGTTGGCTGAAGCTTTAAGGTCTTCTAGGTCCTGAATGGGCAGCAGTGGGCATGGGCACTGACCCAGGAGCCAGGGCAGGATGGTGCCATCAATCACGGCCTGCTGTCAGCCCATCCTGAAGACACCCCAGGACCCATGAGCCTGGGCCCAGTTGCCTGTGCAGCCCTTGACTCAGTTTTTTTCATGGGCTCTATGTTGACTCTGTTTTTCTTCATGGGCTCTATGTCCAGGGAGTTCTTAGAATGTGCACAGTTTTTCTTGCTTCCATACCTTTGCCTAGAATGTCTTCTCGTGTACCTTTGAGTCTCTTGATATCAGTTCATCCCCCTAGGGCCTCCCTGGTGGCGCAAGGGGTTGTGTGCTGCACTGTGGAGCTTCCGCAGCCACTGCAGTGCAAGTTCGATCCCTGTTCAGGGAGGGGACCCACATGGCACAGCAGACCTCTCCTGCTTTGCCCACTGCTCCCCACAGCAGTGTATTTCAGTAGATCTTTTCCCTGCTCTGTCTCTGATGGATCCTCTTACCCCTCCCTACACTCTGGCCTGTACCCTAGCTCTTGTATGCATAAATAAATAAAATCTTTTTAAAAAATCATCCCTTAATACCAAGATCAAACCGTTTCTCATCTCCCAACAGAAGCAGCTCATAGCATTTGCACTGTTTCCTATGTTACTATCTCATTCTTGCTCCAAATTATGTGCTACTTTTTTTTGGCAGGGACTGTGCTTTGCTATCTTTTGTCCTCATATACATATAGCCAGAAGTAAATGAACAAGTGAAGGCCCAAGTGACAACTGGAAAGGGCCTTGGTGGCTCCATCCATAGGCCAGGACCAGTCCTACTGGCCTTCCAGGCTGGTGAAAGCTCTGGATGCGGTTCTTCCTCTGTGGGTCAGCTTCTCGGCTCCTTCTCCTCAGGGACCTGGCTCAGGCAACTGTTCTCAGGTTGCTTGGCATTGGCCCTTTGACCAATAAATGTTTCCCATCTCAAGAGGAACTTTCCCTGGCCCTGTTCTCTCTCTTAGCACTCATGTGACCCTTCTCTATCTCCTCTGAGCCACCTTCTTCCCATTTCCCTATCCCTCTGCAAACTATGTGAGTCCTCCTTGACCTTGACGGGAAGTCATCTCACACTTTGTGACCCAGCATGGATGCTGCCCTTGAGTAAGTTTTCCTGACTGCACCTCTACCTGTAGCAGCCCCACAGAGCTGACTTAAATATCTTAGTGAGTGCCCATGTGCTCCGACATCCCACCCAGTGTCGATGAGCCTAGTGCTCCTCTATAGCTGCTTTTTGTCTTTTCTGAGCTTACAGTGTGTTATCCTGCCCACCCCCATGGCAGTTAGGCAGGGACATTCTACCATGGTGAAATGTGATACTTCTGGGTCAAAACATTTACTTAATGGTAAGTGCATGGCCTCCATGTTTAGCTCCGCACTGTGAAGCATCCACTGCACTGCAGTGTGAGTTCGATCCCCGGCCAGGGAGGGGATCCACATGGTGCAGCAGACCTCTCCTGTCTCGCCCACTGCTCCCCTCACCAGTGTGTTTCAGTTGAGCTGCCTGTTCTGCTCCCCACTCTGTCTCTGGTGAATCCTCTCACCTCCCGTGACTCTGGTCTGTACCCCAGCTCTTGTGTGCATCAATAAATAAATCTTTAAAAAATATAGTAAGTGCAAGATCTTCAAGGACTTTGTGCTCTTGCCTCACTTACTGTGGCACATTGCTATGGAATGGAGGCATGTTAGGGTGCAAAAGCAGCCTGGGTGGCTGAGCCTCCTTTTGGAGGCCACTGTCCTGGATTCACCCAGATCCACAGTGTCCTTTAGAAACTGCTACTGTTTCACGTGATAGATTGGTATCCAAATCACCAGTAAAATGAGTTTGTTAACTGTAAGGATCTGTGTACACTTCACTTATTGTCATCAAGGTATAGCAGGTACCTAGGGGGGGCAGGGACTTCAGAAATACGGGGTGGCCCTGTATAGTGTGGCAACACTGCAGGGGTGGGATGGAGGAGAGAGGATGAGTGGGCAGGGTGTGTCCTGGAAGAAAAAAAAAAATTTTTTAGGATTTGCCAGGGGCTTGCCCAGGACTTGTTTATATATTTAATCTGTGATGAAAGTTCACAATGAATCTGGCTTTATTGGCAGATGCACATTTCACCCAGGTATTTAGTTCTTGTGGTTTTAAAGGAATTTCTTGGATATGTTGTTGGGTCCCTCTCTCTCCCTCTCCCCCTCCCTTCTCCCCTCTCTCCCTCTCTCTCTCTCTCTCTCCCTCCCTCATTCCATATCTCTGTCTGTCACACACACACACACACACACACACACACACACACACACAGTCCCTGCCAATCTCTCTGGGAATCAGTAATATAACAGATACAATATTTTAATATGAATTTGATGCCAGTTAGATTCAGCCCCAGTTTATCTGCACCCCTCCCCCTCATTGAGAGTGGTTGTAGAAAATCATAGTATTGTTTCCTAAGCATAAATCTGTGAGCCTGTCACCAGGTGGGGGTGTTCCCTTGTAGGTCTGTCTGTGCAGATGTCTCGAAGTCTTTTCTCCTGAAAGCCTTTTCTTCTTCTTTCCTTTCCCCCAAGACTTTCCTTTAGCTCATGGTGTTACAGGGTTGTTTAATGAACAGTTCTAATACTCTTGCTACTTGAATAGAAGAAGGGTTAATGAAATATTACCTGGTTCTTCCCACCTCCTTTACTCACCCACCTGATGTGGTCCTCCCTCCTTCCCTCTTCCCATGAGTCAGTGAACTTGACTGGGAACAGACAGGCCTCCCCTAGTTTACCCCCCACCCTGCCCCCAGCCACCGTCAATGAGTTATTGACTCAGTGAGGCAGCTGGGGCTGGAGGGGAGTGTGCTGTGCAGCCTGGCCTGGGTATAGGCCCAGTCAGTTGTTATTTACACGGTGTTGGCTATGATGGTTATTTCCTTAACTCAGATTCCTCATCTTCAAATGGGGCCTCAAGATAAGCCTCGTTGCCATCACAGGGCTATGGTAAGGATTGTTCCAGGGGCCTTTGGTCCAAAAGATGATTTATAGAGACAGGTTTGTGATTCTCACTGAATTCTCCCTCTCCTATTCTGAGAAGAGTGAAAGAAGGGTGGGATAGAAAGGTCCCTACAGACCCTTCCATCCTGGTTCATTTGTTCAGTCCTTGAGGGGTCAGGAGAGCTAATGGAGCAGAGGGTCGGCCTCCGAGGACTGGATGGGGAGGAGGCATAGTGTTGTGTGCACAGGAGGTATCCTTGCCCTTGGGACCTAGCCTTGCAAAGGTTTCCAGGTCTAGGGAGAACCAGGGGTACTAAGGGGCCTCAGATTGGGAAGGAGCAAAAATCATACCATGGCAGGACACATGGATCAGTTGATGGGCCTGGGAACCAAATCAAAGATGGTAGCTGATGTTAAATTTCCAGCTAATCAGAAGGGTGGAGCTTGAAGTTAGACATAACTGATTAAGAGAGATAACACGATCTCTTTGCAGTCTCAAGTTCGTAGAGTGAGAATTCCACTCTCAGCACAGGAACCCAATATAAATGTGAGTTCTTGGATTGTTTTGCCTGCCCACTCGCTCCCATTGCAGCCTCCCAGGAGATCAGATCCGCAGGCTCCCCCTTCACCTGTCAGCCCTCATTCATATTTGAATGAGTGAGTCTGTAAATTTCTTAATGGCCTGTGCACAAGGGAGTGGCTCCAAGGCTGTGCTGCACTGATGATCCCCCACACAGGTTCCCGACCACCCCCACCATCCTCACATGAGAAGCCAGTTACAAGTGTCAGTTTGGCAGTCCCCCTTGAACCCAAGGACATAGACTCTGGAACTGGGTGAAGGTGTTGCCAGTCTGCATTTTAACATGCTATACAATAAGCCAAGACTCAAGGAAGCTTGTTCAGCTTTGTTCTACAAGTGAAATGAAGGTGATACCATTCTATTTTCTGCTGGCAATGGGAAGGAAAGATTGCTATGGAGCAGCAGTATTGGCTGTGACCAAGCGATCGATCACAGTTGTGACACTCATTCCACTTTGTATCATGGACGTGGCTGTCATGGCCAACCCTACTTCTGGACTTAAACTCAAGGGCAGGGATCAGGCCTCTATGAGTCTAGCACACTGGCCCTGATGGTGGCTGGAAGGACCCTGCACCAGAGTGATGGGTGGGGAGTTGCAGCACCTCGAATCCATGGCCACTTCGGGAGGGCTGAGGAACACCTGGGGGCTGTGCACTGGCCAGAGGTTCCATCTGCTCTTTGACAGATACACATGATAGTACAAATTCATGACCAAGTTGTATCAATAGCAAAACTATAATATATTAATAGCAATATCATAAAAGAATAAAGGCTGGGGAATTTCTTCCAGAATCTGAAGCCTTGCAGTCCTTGTTCATGAGCTCAGCTAAAGGCAGTGTTTTCAGAATTTGTTTAAATTGCAGCAAAAGGACCAGGGTTAGTTGCAGGGAATCATTTCCCAAGCAGAACCATTTTAAATGCTGAACTTGGCCCTGAGATTGGTGGTTTTGGAAACAGTTGCCTGCAGAGACCTCATCTCACAGCAGGTTGGCCACTGACACACACTTTGTGGCCACCGCCATATGTGACTTTTCTGAAGGGGGCTTCTGGAGTGCTTCTGGAAGGTTCTTCCAAGAGCAGTGTCCAGCTGCTCCAGAAGCTGGGTGAGTCAGCTCTCTGTCCCACAAAGGCACAAAGGATCAGTCTGGTGGGGCACGGGGGGGTCAGGATCCTGCTGACAATCTTGGGGTTCTTGCTGTGTCTCCTTTGCCCCCACTGAAAACACTCTGGGAGAAGGCCTAGTATTGATGGATGGAAGGGGCAGGGAGATCACAGGGATGCTTGGTGGAGAACCACGTCCTGGCACTGTCTTGCTCGAAGCCCATCTCCAGTAAGTAAAGATCTGTTGGTGAAAGGCCTTCTTCACGGACCTGTAGCTCTGACTCTTACCCACACCAGAAGCATTTCTTGCCCTAGGACCACAGGGGATGTCCACCTCTACGGAGGCAGCAAGAAAAGGCTTAGAAAATGTTGATATATACCAAGTGTATTTGACACCAATGAAGTTAACCTCACTGACTTCTATTTTGTGGGCTGCAGCTCGCCAGTGAGCTTGGTGGCCTCTGACATTCCCTTTGGCTTCGTCATTCACTTTTCTGCCATCTTGGACCACCTTTCTTCACTTGACTAGAGGCTGAAGGCCAGACAGGAAAGTCTGTTTGAAGCTGCCAGGGAAACTGGGGAAGGTGCTGCTATCACTCTGAGATGAGGGGCTCATCCCCCACATTGCGAAGGTGGGTAGCTGGGCATCAGGACCATCTCACAGTCTTCCTCAGGCCTTCATCATGGTGTGATTCTCAGTTTGAAATGTAGTCCCACATGGACAGACAGGCACAGATCGATGTACAGAGGGTCTAGAATTAACACGAACAGCATTTGGAGGCCCCGTCTTCAGGGTGTCTTAGTCCCTTTTCTGGTGCGGGAGGGTGGGGAACAGGCAGGGGCCATCTGGCTGCTATACTTCCTAACATAGCTGCTTCCAGGCAGGAGGCAGGGATCAGATAGGAAGGGAACCATTCCCTTCTGGGTTCTGTGCTGATGCTGAGCTTAGAGGCAAAGGGAATGACAGCCAGGCCCCCATCCCTTGCCTGGGTCTGGGCAAGCCCAATCCCTTTCTTCTCTGGGCAGAAACCCCATTTCCCTCTCCACTTAGTAAATCATCCCCCACAGAGCTGGTGAGGGGCAGGGGCAGACTCGGTAGGCATCCTTGCTGGGGGACCCAGTATTGAGGGGAGCTGGAGCATGTGGGGACTCCTCCTAATGAGCCAGGAGAGACCTAGTCCTCCAGCTCTGTGACCACCCAGCCCAGGTGCTGGGTGGTCTTCAGGGACCCTCTGGGGGGCTTTAGGAGGAGGAGGCAAGGAAGGCAAATGGTGATGAGGTTTCTTTCTTCTTTAAAAAATGAAAAGGAAATGCCATATTAACATTAGTAACTACAGGCACATGGAGGGTCAAGGTCCACTCTCTGGAGCAAGGTAGTGGCCCGGCTTAGGGTCAAGCATCAGATGAGGCCTTCAGCCTTCTCCTGCACGTTGTACTCCTTGTTCTTCTTAACCCTCCAGCTGGTGAAGAAGAGTAGCAGTGTTCCCAGTGCCTTGTAACCCATCTGCAGGCCCAGGTACCTATGGGGCAGGAGGAGAAAGGAGCAGTAGGGGGGTGGGAGGCTCTGTGGCCCGAGTTCTGGGGCAAGGGCACGGAGCAGCGCCATTTCTTCAGTGGCCTAAGGAATAGGTCATCATCCTCAGGTAAAACTCTGTCACCACCCAGGTGGGGCCTCTTTTCTCATTCCTTTGACAACAGGGTACAAGCCTCCCAGAAACTGGGAAGGAACTAGGCCTAGGACACCACACCTAGTAGTCCTCACCCCCGTCCCCCGCTAACACCCCTGAGAGGCCCTGAGATAACACAGGGCCTGTCCCCCCAGCTCAGCCAGAAAGAGAGGGGCACCTTCACTGCCCTCATGGCCTGTCCCTCTTTGGCCTTCTATACCACCCGTTTCCAGACCCCACGCAGCCGCTGTTGCTACTGTGTGTCATGACGGCAGCAGGTGAGGTAGGTAGAAGGGGTGCAGAACTCAGAAGTTCTGTACCTGGGCTGGGACCCACTGAGGCAGGCCCCCCACTCCCGTGATGGGGTGACCTTTTTCTGAGGAGTAGAAGGCCAGCCTGGCATCATTTCACAACCACAGACTCTCTCTTAGATGAAGCCGCCTGTCCCTCTTGATAGCCTATGGGGGCTGCAGTGGACGTTCTAAGAGTAGCCCCTGGCAAGTGCTCTCTGAGCCCTGAAATGTCTGTCACTGGTGACCTGGCACCTGTCCATGGCATTGCCCCTCTGCCCCTCTCCCTTGGAAGCCTGCCAGTCCTCACATTAACCATGGAGAGGAATAGATGACCGAGGCCTGGACACTGGCCTCCTTGGCACCCACCTGTCTCGGAGATGGTCATTGTCATAGTAGGCACAGGCCCCTCGCCTCCCTGAGCACTGCGCATTCCACCGGATGCAGGAGGAGTCGATCATGAGGCCGTAGAGGGCAGGAGATGGCAGCCAGGCTAGCATCAGCAGGAAGAGAATTTAGAAAGCCAAGGTCACTTGGAGCAGCAGGTGGAAAGGCACCAGGCAGGGTATGGAGTAGGTGTCCCCCAGTGCCCCTGCCTGGTTCACAGGTGTGAGAACAGCACCGTGCTGCCCCGCCAATTGCGGTGACTTTGGAGGCAGACTAGCTTTCTGTGAAGGCTGCTTCCTCTTTGCCAAGAAGGTTTGGAAGAGAAGAGGGACATGAGGTGTCCTTTCAGGGTCGAGAGGGTCACAGAGGTTGCCTGGATGCCAGTCAGACAAACACCATTGCTCCCATACTCGGGATCGGCCCCAAGAGGCCACACGCTGACCCCGCTGCAAGGCAGGCTCTCAAGGCCGTGGGCTCCTCAAGTCCTCACAGTGGCTGGGCACCCAAGTTTTAACAGTGAGTCCAGTGAGCTTGACCAGACCACTGTCACCTAGCTCAGACAGTCAGCACTGGACTTTGGACCTTAGTCTCCAGGACTTTGGATGTCTTGTCCTCTGCTACACTGCGCTGCCATATTGGCTTAGACGCATGGCACCCTGGCTCTCAGAGCAACTTCCCAAATCTGGTCCAGGAACTATGCCTGACCCACGTTAAATCTTCACAATGGCCTGTGTCAGTAGGTGCAGTTCTAAGCAGTCAGTGGACTGGGGGGGGGCGGCTTGTCTTCAATCCACACTCAGGCCAGACCACCCACTCCACTGAGCATAGCCTTTCAGACTGCTCAGGACCCCTTCTGTCTGGCGTTTTAGCTTGTGCCTCAGTCCTGTGTGGGGCCTTTAAGAACCACCAGCCCCACTCAGACCCTGCTCACTCCCAGTCTCCAGGTGAATGGGGAATGGAAACCAGCCACAAGGACTGACCTCTGATGATGCTTCCCTAAATAGAAACGAAGTCCAGAAAAAATTTTAACAAATCCCAGTGGGGATTTTTAAACTTGCCTGGATTTGCAGATACAAAAGCCTTTTTTCTACCACAGAGTGGACTTGTATTCTGGGGTGATGAAAGGAATCTCTCCTGGCCTGCATTTTCTAACTGTGGTCCACATTTAGTTATCTGAGCCCAGATGTAAAAAACAAAGGCAGCAAGAGCTTTGACAGAGGAGAGAGATGGTCTTCAAGGTGGCTGGAAGAAGTGGGGCAGAGATCTTAGACTGCCCCTTCTTGGCTGGGTGGAATGCAAGGTTTCCTTCCCAGTGGAGCTCCAGAGTAAGTGCTAAATGAGTATTAGTTCTCCACCCTCTGTCAGGACGACAGGGTATCGCCTGCTGCCTGGTGTCCTCTGTACTTGTACTACAGGCCAGAGACGGCCCCAAGGATCAAGTGGCCCTGTTAAAGAGCTGGTTTATTCCTCATCACCTTGCCACTGGGGTGGGCAAGGGCCCTGCAATGGCTCCCAGGCAGGAACTCACCAATGCCCCAGAAAGATAATGGAAGCCACAGCAGGGTGGAGAAGGGACCTGGGTCTTGGATAATAACGCACAGTGAATGCTACAGGGTTTCAGAATTTAAGGTTGGAAAGTGCATCTTGGTAGTAACTGAAGTCCTGCTGCTGCAGTCTCCATGCTCCCCGCTGCAGCATGCACCCACTACATCCTCATAAATAGGTCCGCAGTTGAATTACTTCCCTTTACTTGTTGCTGCAATGTGCTTATGTTAGTGCCCAGTATTTAATCTGTTGCCTGATGTATCAAAAAGTGCCTGTGTAAGAGGGGTGCTGATGAGGCCACAGCACCCCTACCCCTATGCACCCCAAGGTGCTGGGTGTTCCCTGCTCTCCACAGGGAGCTCGCCTTCCTAGTGCAGAGGTGCAACTTGTGCATAGCTCTGCTCCTCCCTGGGCTTTGGGCTCCTTGAGGGCAGGTAGGGTTGCCAGCAGAGGGCCCCATATGGAGAAACTGCTAGCTAGCAGCCAGAGGTGTGAACTGCAATGGGAAGGGAGCCAGGGCTGGGCTCAGCTGCCCTTCTGACCGAGACAGGAATGCAAAGTGGTTTTTTTTTGTTTGTTTGTTTCTATGGTGAGTACTCAGAGAAAAAGTAAAAAATACCTGTTTTTAATTCTGTACTCTCAGCTGGGTTTGCTTTTCCTTTTTTTTTTTTTAAGATTTATTTATTTATGCATACAAGAGCTGGGGTACAGGCCAGAGGCAGGGGAGGTGAGAGGATTCACCAAAGACAGAATGGGGAGCAGAACAGGCACATCGACTGAAACACACTGCTAAGGAGAGCAGTGGGAGAGGCAGGAGAAGTCTGCTGTGCCATGTGGGTCCCCTCCCTGGCCAGGAATCCAACTCGCACTGCGGTGCAGTGGATGCTTCACAGTGTGGTGCTTAACTTGTTGCACCACCAGGGAGGCCCCGCTTTTCCTTTTACTTACGTAATTTAGTTTAGAGTGAATGTAGATGGAATCTTTCCTGGCCTTATGGGAAACTGCCCACTTAGGTGCTTGCACTAGCTTGCCGTGAGCTGATAATGCACAGCTTCTCATTATAACAGAGATGAGGCAGGGATTTCCCCAGTCCCACCCTGTACCCCAGAACCCTTGGATGTCCAGAGCCATGCTCAGGAAGGGGGCCACTCCTCAGACACTTACCCAAAAGGCGCATCAGCAAGAACTGTACCCCAATAGCAAATGACTTTTCTTCCTGGTTTACTACACTGGAAAGGAAAACAGGAAATCAGCCTTGTGGGGATTTAGGGCCATGCCTTCCTCTAGTTGGGGACAGCCAGCTTCAAGCGTGTCAGAACCTGCCTTCCCATGGCCTGATAGCCACCTGGCTGGCCAGATGCCCTCTGGCTGCTGGGCATTGCTGGCGTGCTTGTCAGTGGACCCCCAATCTTGAATGCTGACCAGCAGCACCCACAGACTTTGGGAACTGAAATGCAGGTTCTCAGGCCCCCGTCTCAGATCTCAGGTACTCTTGGGTGGGGCCCAGACATCTGTGTTTTAGATGCTCTTCAGGAGACTCTTATGCACACAGATGTTTGAGAACTACTCATCTCTGACTTTCAGGGCTGCCTGCTCAAGGGGCCGAGGGCAGAGGAGGCTGGGGCGGAGAAAAGGGGGCCGAGTGTTTATAACACAGTACTGACAACCTCCTAAGGAGTTGATGCAATGTGTAATTAGGACCTGGGGCTGTAGACTTCTCTCTGCAACTAACAGAACCCCTGTCTCAGGTCCACCTAGGTCAGCGGTCTGTGCAGCCACACAGGGACGCACCCACAGAAAGATGCCATATTTGCTTTAATGCTCTAATGTGACTGTCTTGACATTCCTCATAATTTTGGAACCAGGAGCATCACATTTTTATTTTGCACTGGGTCTTGAAAATTACACAACCAGTCTTGCCCATACCCTTCCTCTTCAAGAAGATAGTTGGCTTTGGCTGAGGAGGGAGATTCAGAGTGAGAGGCGACAGAGGCTCTCTGGAGGTGGTGTTGCCAGACCCACCAGCCGGACTGGGTGTGGGGTGGAGTGGGAGGACGTCCCCATATATAAGGTGGGGAGCCAGAAGCTGGTGGCTAAGGTGACTTCACTCCGGGTTCCTCATGCTTTGAAAACACATACTGTGAGTTGGGTGCTTGTGGGGAAAAGTTGAGGGGACCCCTGGGAAGGGAACTCAGGTAATCCCCAGATCTCAGCACATACTTTGTTTTACCTCTACCATCACTGTTAGGCTAGCAAACTGGAAAGAGGCATTCTTCCAGCTCCTCTGAGGGAGCACCCCATGAGCCGATGCTCACTGGGGTGTACCAGAGGGAAGAAGCTCCTCTTGAGAATCCCCCAGTGGAAAGCGCCACAAATTTCTTTCTAATGGATGCTCTCTTTATGCTTACAGATCTCTCCAGCAGAGGCATGAATAATAGATGTCTCTTGTCTTAGTCCTTATTTCTAGACAGACTCCCCTGGATTCTCAAATGAATGGCGTTTGGGCATCCCAGTTCAACTTCTGATGGTGCTGTGGAGATCCTACCGGTGTCTGTCCCATTCGTTGGGCCCTGAATCAATGCTGACTTTCTGACCACTTCTCTCCTTCCGCATTTTTGGTGAACCTACACTTCTAGCCTTTGTTCCTTGGATGGGGGCCAGAATTGGCAGGAACAATGTCTGGCTTGCTAATGTGTTCTTTAAGCCTCACCTTCTTTATATGATAGTTATTCCTTCACCTTTCCCAGTGGGCTTTATATTTAATTTCTTTAGTGTTTCTGGGGTCTCTTCAGTTGTTCTCCTGGGCCACACTTGGAAGGGAGAGATATTCTAGAAAGGCCATTCTGTGATTGAAATGATGCTCCTCCTCCACTTTCTTCCCAGTGCTAGGCTTTGCCAGAAGTCCTCTGAGAGGTGACCTGACAGACACTGCCCTCTCCCCACTACTCAGGATTATCTGGAGCCTTGCCTCCTCTTCATGGCCACCCAGATTTATCATCAGGCTCAAAATGATCTGGGTGTAAGAAGGGACCCTCATTCACATGCCTTAGGTGAAAACCTCAGTATGTGAAATACTCAGTTTGTGGGGTAGAGAAGAAGCTGACATGGTGCTGAGAGTGGCACCATGCCATGGGTGCTGGGTACCCCTACTTGTTCTTGTTGAGCATGCTAAGCAAGGGTTCAGCTGCTCCCTTCCTGAGCCATTTCTTAGGGTTGTGGCTACGACCAGCAACTTTGGGACAAGATGTGAAATCTTTCCCTAGACCATAAGCAGGCTTGGTGTATATAAGCAAGGGCTCTCTCAAGCTCTGTGCTCTGGCCTTGTCACTTAAACTCATTGCATGTGAGACACATACTGGGCCCCTCCATCCACCCATTAGAATTGGGGGGCAAGGAATAATGATGCAGTGTGAAGTTCATGGTGCTCCTTGGGCCGTGAGTAGCAATCTTTTATGTTTGACTCAGAAGTACCTGTCCTCTGCCAGCATGCTTGAAACAATAACAGAAACAGGAGCTTGGTACCTGGCAAGCTCACTTGAGAGTTAAAGTGCAAATAGGGTAAAATCTCAGACCTTCATAAGTGGCTGTTTCTGCTCCTTCCTTATCTCCTGCCCTTCTGGGGAAAAGAGGTCATTGGCATCTGGCTAGCTATTAATAATAGTAATTTTTATAATTTGGTTAATAGTGATAATTGACCAATATGTAAAACACCTTGTATTTAGAAAGCAATTTACACATAATCCTGACACCACTCCTCTGTGGTCAGTACCCTTCATTATCCCCATTTCATAAATGAGCAAGCTGAAGCACAGTGGGGCTGGCAACGCCCAAGGACACTGCCAGCACAAGGCAGAGTGGGGCCTCTGCCCCTGGCCCCTGGACATCTGTCTTGTGTTTTCTACCTCTGGGCGAGAGGTCGACGGGGGCGGCTCAGTGACCTCCTTGCAGAGGGCAAGGTGGAGGGAGGGCCACTCTGGCACTTTGGTGCTGCTGTGATGGGACTCCACTGGCCTCTTGACCCGCTCCAGCCAGTCTTTCCTCTTAACCTGAGAATTTCGTTCTGGCTCCTACATACTTGACTTTTCTCATTTTCATCCTTTCCCATGGCCCTCACTGTTTCTGAAAACGTCCTCATTTCCTTCCTCGATTTTGTGCATCCAACTGAATTCTCTTCCCTCCTGTTAGCTCTTTTAGCATTTAAAAGAACTAAGGATTTTAGGATTTAAAAGGCATTTCCCCCGGTGGAGCTAGTGGCCTGGCTTCACCACATGACTCAGCCATTCTCTGGCTCTGCTCTCCTGGGCTGTGTCTGCTGCCAGAACAATGGAGGTAGACAGGAGGTGCTTGCGGACAGTGGGAGACCACTGGGGAAGCCACGCGCAGTGGCACAGAACAGAACCCGGGGCTGCTTTAGTAGTATCTGCCCCTGTCACCAAAAGCAGTGCACATTCATGTGCAAAAAATCTGAGGTCCAGATATGGGAGAAGCAGGCAGTGGGCACAAAGCAAAAGGAACTACAGAGAAGGAGAGGCCAAGCTTGGGCCAGGGCACACTCACCGCAGAACCATCATGTAGAGGGGGTTGTGGGAGATGCAGGCTATGAGGGACACGAAGGAGATGAGGAAGATGGCCGGAAGCAGGGAGTGGGCACACGAGATAGGGCATGGTCCTGTTTTTGCTGAAGCTGATCCTCCAGTCACACAGCTGCAGTTCAAGTAGGTCTTGAAAAGGAAAGGGGGAGGGGAACACCTGCAGTTATTTCTCCACACACGTCAAACACCTATACCAAATCTTGCAGAGAGTCCTTCAGGTTTCAGGACTCCTGCCCTGGGCCCTCTGGGTTCCCTACTGAGCTGGGCCATACTAGATGTGAAAGCTGGAGTGGAGACCAAGTGAGGGTTTCAAGGCATCCCATGGGTCTTGCCTCTGCCACTGTTGGGGCAATAGAAACTGTATTTAGTTTGCAATTGTCTGGGCTCTTCTAGTGGTTATACCTGTGCCACAAAAATGTGGGATTCCATGCTAAAGATCCACAGAGCTTGGGACCAGGAGCCTACCCAGCAGCAGTGGTTTTGGCTTGTTATATTTGCTGTTAGCATGTTTATTGCAGGGAGGATGAGGAAGGAAAACAAAAGACTTCAGTGGGATCACTGAGCACTTCATCTATCAGGCTTCTGTCTGGGGCTTTCTGCCTGAGACTTCCTCCTGTCTGTAAAGAACTCCAGAGAAGGTTTCTGTCTCAAGTCTGTGAGTCCATTTGACTCAAAAGTGTTCTGCACCTTGACTACTGTCCATGTTGAGTGGTCTTCACCTTCTCTCTTCCAGTGTCTTGCAGCCTATGACCATTTAAGTGTTATAGCAATTGTGGGGTCAGAACAGGAACTAACAAGTTGGTAATGCTCCTTTCTGCCAGTGGGAACTAGGCACCCTTTTTACCTTGGCTGTCAGGAAGCTCAGATGTAAATTATATATAATATAGCTGCTATTTCCCTTAGTCTGGAATTTTGTAAGCAGATTTCCCACCCCCCCCCCCTTATTATGCTTTTTTCTTGACATGGAAATGGATATATGTGTGCTATTGTTGGAAACATGTCAAGATTATTCCTGGAAGTAGATGAGTCAGAGGTAAGTAAATAGAGATAGGAAACCACAGAAGTCACCACAGACTATTCTGATTCAAAGAAAACTAACAAAGCATCTTGTCTAATAAGCTTTTGCCCTTTTTTCAAAAGGACTATAGAAACTGTATTCAGAAGAGGCAGTCTTCTCAGAGTAGGTGGTAATTGGGGCTCACCTTGTTCATGCCCTCCAAACAGGTGGAAGAGGCACATTCTCAGGGCACCCTTAGGGGACTGCATGACTACCCATTGCTCTTAGGGAAAATAGAACATCTAACTCTTATCTGGGTCTGCTTGGCTCTGGTCTCTGCTTGCTCCCTGGCCCAGTTGTGTGTGATATTCCATTCTCTGTATCAACTCTGGCTCTCTTTTTCCCTGGCCCAGCTCATTTATGCCCTGGGATCTTGTACTTGCAGTTCCTTTACTGAAGTACTTCATAAGGTTTTCTTCTGCTATCCCATCTCTGAGGTGTCCCCGGGCACTCTCTGTCCCATTAAGTGTCTTCATGGCATGGTTACTAATCTACCTTGTGCATTCTGTTTTTTGTTTTTATAGAATGCAAACTTCATGAGAAGAGGGTGCTTGTTCTCTGAATCCTTAGCATCCATGCCCATGCTCAGTGTTCTCTAAGTATCTGTTGAAACCTGAATGAGTAACTCGAAGTGATTTGCTGATGGCTGATCCTAGAAGTCTGGAATACATAGTGCTCTGGGTGCTTGACAGGACCTCACATGAGTGGAAGGCTAGTGGCCAAGAGATACAGGGCCTGGAATGAATGTGTCCTCAGGGTCCAACTGAGCAGGGGTCTGGATTCAAGACCCAGATATGCTCCTAAGCAGTTGCATTATTTCAGGCCTGTTGTGTGTCCATGCCTGGGAGCAGAGGAGTTAAGTCAAGCCCTTGCTATCACTGCTTCTGGCTCTAAGTCTCCAGGCTCACATCACAGAGGTCCTCTTCCCTTGATTTATCTGGGTCAGTCTGTGTGGCTCTGCAGCACGGCAGGCCATAGGCGCTAGGGATGCCCATTAGGATCTGCAGGAGGAGACGTCTCAGCTGAAGGAGTGCCTCAGCTTGTTTCTGCTGAGCATAACTGGGCCTCAAGAATGTAAATTTGTTGAACGCTGGCCAATCTTTAATTGACTTCAGGCTGTAGGTATTTGGTCATGGCCCTAGGGGAGGGGAGGTAGAGCGACAGTGGGTGTGGTTCAGAGGAGACCAGGATGCTGAGCATGAGCCTGGTGGAGCCCTGCCCATCCTGAAGCCAGACGTGGTCTGCGAGGGCACAGGCTGAGTGTGAGACCCTGAGGGGCTTCTCCAGCCCTTACCAGTTGCTTGGAATCTTCTGTGCTCCTGTTGATGTTGCTGCAGCCAGCGTGGCAAGGGGAGAGGTACTCTACCCCATTGTCTCCACAAACCGGGTGGAAGATGGCATCGGTACACGAGCAGTTCCTGCGGCAGGCAGGAGGCTGCAGATGTATAGAACTTGATGTGCTGCCAGCAAAACAGGAAACAGGGAATCAAACAAAGCAAGACCAAAGAGACTCTCTCCATGCCAGCCCAGTATAAGTTCCTTGCCTGGTTAGTGTGCCTGTGTATCTCTGTTTGCCTTGGGCCAGTGCCACCTGGTATCTGAATTATGCCTATTGGAGCCAACGGTGAATTTGCTGCTGGTTAGTGCTCAAAGCACCATCTCGTTTCTTCCGCTACTTGGGCCCCAAACCCACCAACTACTGGTTGGACAGACTTGGTCAGCAACTCTCCTGACCCCCATGCCAAAGAAGTCAAGACAGCAAGCCCCAGGGCTGTGATAAAAGGTGGCAGATGCCTTGGGGAAGTCAGCAGCTCTTCCTCACTCACCTGGGATCAGGCTAAAGGCAGAGACTGGGAGCCCTGGAGGTGATTCAGGTTGACGTGGCTCTGTCTCTGGTTCTACACAAACATTGCCCAGGTCACTCATCCCCTGAGATTTAACTAAAAGGATTTCACTGGCTGGTCTCACCATTCACACTATCGCCCACATCTGATCTCCATGATCTTCTTGGGAGATGGCTGGGATAGGGGCTGGCAAATCATCACTCATAGCTCTGCTTAAACAACTGTACACATGATGGTGAACTGTACTGTGATATCTCTTATATGCCAGGCACTTCATGCAGTTATCAATGTAACTCTACAATTATACTCCTTTTGTGGATGAGAAACTGAAGATTAGATATGTGAAATAATTTTCCCCAACTCATGAAAAGCATTGCCAGTACTAGAGCCCAGTCTGAGGACAAAGCCTTGTGCTAAACTCCCTAAAGTGACCAACAGGTCCCAAAGACTCAACCTCTCTCAATCCACAGCCTGCAAAAGACCAGTACAAACTTGCGGGGGGTTGGGGGGTCCACATGCTGAGTAACCTTCCCTTCCCTAGTGCTCCCTCCCTTCTTTACCCACTGTAGGGTAAAGGTTGATCAGGTCTTTCCACTCTCCCACCACTGATGATGGACACCTGGGCTGCTGCAAGCATTCCAGGGTGGGCATGCGCAAGTGGGCGCACCTGAGTTGGGACACGGGCATAAATGGGCGGCATCATGAAGACGCCAGAACTGCGAGGACCAACAGACAGAACTGCAAGAATCAACAGACAGAACTACGAGGACCGCTCGACCAACAGAACCAAGAGAACTGACAGGCCTAGCAGCAGCAGCGGAGAGAGAAGAAGAAGCCGAGAGGGTGAGATGCGCTGGGGTCTGGGAGGCCTGCCAGCCTCCCGGCCCCCCAGCACCCATGACTGCCATGTACCTGGCCACCTCTACTAAATAAAGTATGAAAAGCCACCAAGGGCTCCAAGACTCTCCTTCCATGACCCGTCTGCCCAGAACCATCCCGAACCATGCTCCTGTGCCGCCCCCATCCTGCCGCTACACCCACCAAAGACAGAAAAGGTTATTTAAAACACCAAGGCTGAACCTTACACCAGTAAGAATGGCATATATCAATAAAACCAACAACAATAAATGCTGGTGAGGTTGTGGAGGAAAAGGAACCTTACTATACTGCTGGTGGGAATGCAAGTTAGTCCAACCACTTTGGAAGACTGTATGGAGGTTCCTCGGCCTACTAGAGTTGGAACTACCATATGATCCGGCAATCCCACTCCTAGGAATCTGCCCAAAAGACACAAAAACACTGATCCAAAAGAGTACATGTACCCCTATGTTTATTGCAGCACTATTTGTAATTGGTAAGACCTGGAAACAGCCCAAATGCCCAAAAGTAGAGGACTGGATCAAGAAGATGTGGTACATATACACA
>JAGFMF010011876.1:426932-475479 GCA_019455555.1 Galemys pyrenaicus
AAGATCAAAAGATTAAAGATAAACCCAAGGGACCATGGGGGTGGGTGGAGGGAGGGGAGGGCAAAGACAGTGATGAGATGTAAAGAGCACAAGGGACTGTGGTGACGGTGCACGGGTGAAATGGTGGTGGAAACCCACTGGGGAAAACAAACGATGTCAAATGCAATTAAATACAATAAAATTAAAAAAAAAATAAAACACCAAGGCTGAAAGGTAAAATCTCTCTGAATGTTTCATTCTTAATGGGAAAATTCTAAAAGAAAAGGTAGCTAAAGGTAAATCTAAAAGAAAAGGTAGTTGAAAGATGGCACCCAGGAAGAAATAAAAAGTGCTCTTTGCGCAGCACACTCAGTCTACTAAAACCTTGCAGACTTAAAACTTAGTACCTTATTGCTTTATGCAAATTGCAGGTGTACTTCACCTGCCCTCTTCCTCATCTGCCTGCAATTTTTGAGTCTGCAATCACTTTCATTGTTTCTTTCTAGATCTTTTCAGGTCTTCTCTCACCTTTCTTCAGCAACTCAGTGAAACTGTAATTCTAGCCAGCAATTAGGCAGTGCTAAAAACATAGCTTATTTCCTAATGCCTGTGGCTCACAGCTCTTATACATTGTAGTGGCAGGAAGGCGGCACTGAGCAGGTTCGGGATGGTTCTAGCAGATGGGGTAAAGGAAGGAGTCTTGGAGCCCTCCGTGGCTTTTATGCTTTTATTTACAGAGGTGGCCAGGTACATGGCAGGCAGGGATGCAGGGGGGTGGGGAGGTCGGGGGGGTGGGGGGGAGCAGGAGGTTGGCAGGCCTCCCAGCCCCTGGCACATCTCACAGTCTCGGCTGCTTTGCTGCTGCTGCTCTTGTTGTTCTTGCTGGTCTTTTGCTGCTCGTTGGCACTGGTGTCCTCATGATGCCGCCCATATAAGCCCGTTTCCAGACCTAAGTGCGCCCACTTGCGCATTCCCTTCCTAGGCATGCTCGCAGCACTGCAGGTGTCCATCATTATACCAGCGGCGGGAGGGTGGAAAGACCTGATTTCTCTGACTCTACATACATTCATCCTGAAACTGAGCTAATTAGTTTTGAGATTCTTAAAAACAAAACCAAAAGAAACCCTAACCCTGATTACCAGGAATCCACTATAACCCTTTGATCTCTTCTAATAAAAGAGCATACTATTTAAGATTTGTTTTTCTAAGTTGCTACGTAAGAAATTAAATAAAAAAAGTGAAGGAGAGTTGAGAAAGCAGGAAGACACAGTCAGATCCAGGCTCTGGCCTTAGCGAAGGGTATCTCCTTGCCCCATATTCCCATTACCTGGGGGGATAAACCTCTGCCACAGTGGGGGTGGAGCACCCCATGAAGAAGAGAGGGGTACAGAGGATCATGGAGATGGTGATTATGGTGGCAGCCACTCGGGGAATGGTTTGCAGGGAGAAAACAAAACGCTTCATGAGGATCCCGCCAAAAAGCATCCCCAAGGCTGCAGCAGGCAGGTTCACAGCACCTGTAGGCAGAGAGAATCTCGTCTGAGTGTGCAAGCCTAGAGGTGTGTGGGCCACAGATATTACGCTGACCACAGAGAAGGGGGTTTCCTGAAGGAATGTTTGGTATGTTCCATGCTACAGTCATAGCTGACATTAATTGAATATATGCCATTTGCCAGGCATACCTATAGCATTCTCACATAGAAGGTTACCTTGCCTGTGCAAAGAATAAAGGAGGAAGTGGGGCTCTTGCAGGCAAAGGACTGTGTGTTGGTGGTGTATTTATTAAGTACCTTTCATACCTGGATGCTCGCTGCATCCTTACAGTGACTACAAGGGGTTAGAGAGGCACATTTAATGACCCCTGCCATCCAGAGACCCAGAAGGGAGGAGGTCACAGCCAAGGGCCATACAGGAGGTCAGGGGTCATACTCTACCTTCTCACACACATTTGGACTGAGTAATCCCTTTGGTACTTTGTGGAACCACACAATAGTTCTCAATCTCACCTGAAAAAACCCCTATGGGAGGCCTTACTCACTCTGCTTTTATGGATTGAAGGGGGAGCCTGAGCACCTGAAATTTCCCAGCTTTCCAGGGGAGCCTAAAGTATAGCTGGGTTAAGAATCACTGGGCTACAGACTCCTTTCCCCCCATAAATGCATTCAGATCCTTGGGAAAGAAGGAAAAAGAAGGCATTTTTATCTAACTTCAAATTCAGTCCTCTCTCTTGCCTTGTTGATGTCAGGGCCTTTGGGAGGCTGTCAGGCTTCTAGTTCCTCTGATGGGAAGGAAGGCAGCCCCTTGCCTCCTCCTACTCCTGCTTGGAATGATACGTGCCCCAGAAATCTTCCAGAATCATTCTAGATTGCCAACCAGGAAAAGTGTCCTTAAAATCCTTTCTACTGGGCAAGTGTCTGTGACTCCTATCTGTGTCCGGTCTGGCCTCATCCGCCCCTATATGGGCACAGGAATGTGT
This sequence comes from Galemys pyrenaicus, assembly GCA_019455555.1. Classification (NCBI taxonomy): domain Eukaryota; kingdom Metazoa; phylum Chordata; class Mammalia; order Eulipotyphla; family Talpidae; genus Galemys; species Galemys pyrenaicus. The sequence continues at coordinate 429,388 of JAGFMF010011876.1, forward strand.
AACCCCTCTCTTCAGGCATAGCTGCTACTCCCACGGTTCTGGGGACTCACCGATGAGGAAGTTAGCATAGGCCGCCGAGGCTCCATACTGCTTCTCCAAGAACTTGTTGAGGAATGTGGAGAGACCGGCAATGACAGAAGAGAAGGTACACTGGCTCAGGACCACCAGCATGAAGAGTGGGTTCATGAGGAGTCTCAGGAAGATGCGGGGAAACCCTGCAAACAAACGCCCTTCAGAGACCAGGCCTCCATGGCAGAGAGCTGCCAAAATTCCTTCTCCTTTCAGGCAGCACTCCTCTCTTCCTGGGGGAGAATCTGCGCCACCCAGTCCAGGAGCACACAGCACTCAGACTCTAACTCAACATGTTCACGGGCTAAATACTGGCTTGTCAGAAATGTCATAGCATATTTTCCCTGTTTTTTATGCAAAAGTGAGTCATGACTTTTCCGACAACCTAATAAAATGAGGATGGGCTTAGAAGTCAGGTAGAGGATGGACAGAAAAAGGACTAGTACTAGAACATTCTCCTGATATGTTAGCCACCTCCACATGAAAGGAAGAGAGAGAAGTATGGGTGGACAGACCATGGGAATGGGATTGACTCTGTTTGAATCTGGATCTTCTGGTAGTCCCAGCAGGACCCTTCTGAGAGATGGACAGTTACAGACCACCTGCTTTTACTGCCCCTCACCACACACAATACCACATGGGTTTGTGGTATCCCAGATTCCTCAGCCCAACTCTGAGCTGGTCCTCCCAGGGCTGCCAAGTCAGTTACGTTTAATGAAATCCACCAGGGAGCTTCTTGGCTTGATGTCGTCCATCTTCCTTGTCTCATCCACTATGGCAGGAGACCTCTGAAGGTAGCAAAGAGGGTGAGTGTTAATGGCCCAGGCTTCCTGCAGCCATCCGTCCCTGGGTCCTTAACCCTTGTGGTCTTGGCATCTCTGGCCTGGAGAGCAGTGAACAACCCCAGGTGTGAGTGTGGGAGGCTGTCCTGTGCTTTGGCCACCAAACACAATGCATCTGTGCCAATTGCCTCCCAAGGTAACTTGGGGTTATAATTTCATATTTAGCATTCCCATGACTGAAACCAAAAGGTGCCTGATTGGATTCCACCCTTGTTGGCCTGTCATGGCTCAACTTCTTCTCTGTCTTCAGAGCCCTGCTGGCTTCTAGAACATTCTAGTCCAGCATATCCTGATTTCAACTCTCTATCTCCTCTTGGAATCCCTTTTCCCACTTAAGTGCCAAGTTGGGTCCTGCTTACAGTTCTGGTCTGGCCCTCTGCCAGAACTTCCTGTGTAGATTGCACTCTCTTGTGATCATCAATTGTAGCTCTGAACCACACAGATACAGGGTCCCCGAGCTCTGACACTGTTAGGGATCCCAGGAATTCATCTCCGGGTATAGGAGTTCCTGTTCACTGAGTGCTTACTCCATGTTGAGCTCTATGCCTAGTATTCCACATGCATTGTACCATTCTTTATAATCTCCTTCTGAGACAGGTACTCTCTCCAGTATTTTAGAGATGAGGAAAAGAAAACTTGTGACAAAGAAACTTGCATAATTTCACACACTTAGTTTATAAGTAACAGAGTCAGATTCAAACTCAGGCTTGCCTGACTCCAAAGCTACAAAGGTGTACTACCAACCTCTGAAATTCTTCCATAAGACAAGATGAAACCCTCTGTTCATGTTCCCTCCCATGCTGCCATTAAATTCTGACTCTGGTTCAAAAATTTGACCCCTTTTCCAGTTAAGCCCCTAGTGAGTCCTTTAGTGAGTTCCAAGAGCATCCATGCCTGTCCTTGCCTCAGTTCTCCAGAAGCCATTCCTTCCTGACTCCCTAACCACAACCCAGTTTGCAGTTGCTCCTAAGCATTCACTTAGACACTGAAGCACCCCGAACTCCATGGGATCAGAACAAGTTTTAGACCTTTGGTCTAATATAAAGTTACCCACACACAGACTTTTTTCCTTATTTTTCCATTTTCATCTTTCCTTGATTCTTTGCCCCAATGGCTATGACTTGAAGATACACAGAAAGGACATTCTGCTAAAAACATGCAATATTCTAGTCCACCCTCACCCTTTTTCCCACCTGACTCAGTCACTCAAGTTCAAATATAGATAGGCACTATTAAATGCAAAAGTCAAGTGTTCCAGGTCACACAGATTTTACTGGCTCTTAATTCTTCAGTCCAATTTTGATGAACTAGTATTTCCCAAACTACATTTTCTGGAACCCTCCTGATCTCTGAGATCCCAGGGAACACTGATGAGATACCATCTTTTGGAAATTCACCTTCACCTCTGAAAGTTTCTGAGAAACCTTGCTTCATAAATTTCTTTAGATTTCCTCAGAATTTGTTAAACCTGCTGCAGCTTCTTGTTTTTAACTCCAAGAGGCAGAGTTATGCATGTCCAGAACCTTACCTCTGCTTCTCTGGACATTGTTCGAGGAAAGAAAAAAAAGGGAAAAGAGCTGAGAACCAAGGAGGCGGAGGAAATGAGCAGGCCCAGCCACCAGGCTCCAATCCATCGGGCATCTCTGGGGCTCAAGTTAACTGCAGCTGAAGAGAAACCAAAGAACACAATTGATTGTTGGATGAGTACATGATTTCACCTTACTTGAAAGAAATTCTTTCAATAGGGAAGTTTTCTTGACTTCCTTCCTGTGGTGAAGATGAAGTAAGCTGGGAGTGAGAACCTAGGTCAAGACAAAATTTCTTCTCCAGGCCATTCCAGTTTTTCCAGAGGATTAAGGCCACTGTCTACGAGGCAGCACATCGGAGAATGTCCAGGACAAAGGGATCAGAAACTGCACTTCACTTGTTTATTCCCAACCCTGGGAGGAATAATGATGAAGGCTGCTGACACTCTCGAGGGCTAACCACAAGTCATACATGAGACCACATTACATACACTATCTTGCTGGGTTTCCCAGCAAGTCTGGTAAAGTAAGAGTTATGGCCATCCACCTCCCATCAGTCAGGCAACATGATCAGAGAGATTAACCTGGCCTTTGACCTAGTAAGTGCCACTTCATAGGTCAATTTCAAACCTATGTCTTCTTGGTGCCCAGTCTGTCTTAACCACTGAATGCTGCTGCCTTCCATCTTTATTGACTCCTGAGAATGGAGGCCCCATAATCTCCAAGGAAACAACCACTGACTGAGTAGGTCATCTGGCCTCGCAAGGAGTTTCTCCCACCTACATCTAATAGTTTACTATCATGTTTCTCTTTGTATAAACAACATGAGCACAACGGGGGAAAGAAGGTAGAAAAACAACCCATAAATCTCTGGGCTCTGTCCACAATGGGTTGGAGCTCAGTTGCTGGTCTTGTTGGGCAACCAAGAACTAACTCAGGAAGCACCAACAGAAGGACAAAGATAGGTTAACCCTGAGGCAGAGCGCTCCCCCTGGCTTTCCTCTTTCATTTGAAGTACTAACAGGTGACACTGTGGTTTCCTAGTCCGAGGGACAGGAGTCTCTGGGCTCTGTCAGCATGGTAGTTTTAATACCTGTCTACATTCTCTGTGGATGGGCAGGCTCTGATATGTGTGTCAGGCACTGATATTCCTGAAGAGCTGCCTTCCAGTCAAATCTCTGATTGGTAGGAACTTCATGCACTGTTCATACACTCCCTTCACATTCTACCACTTGGCTTTGTCAGGGACCCTCCCTCCCATTACTATCTATGGAACTCTCACACTTCTCTCATGACTCCATGCAGACATCACTGCACTAGGGAGCCCTCCCTGGTGACCTCTTGAAGGAGGTCCTCTTTTGGTCTTGGAACTGCCAAAATACTTTGCCTATCTCTCCCTGACTTGTGGGAGGTCGGGTGGTATTGGACAAGTTCACAGGACATAGTCCTTGTGGGATTCATCTTGGAGCTGGCTTCATGAATGGTACCTACCTTGGTACCTGTGCTCTTCTCCATGGGTTGTATTTTCTCATTCTCAAAAACACATGATTCTAGCCCATACCATTTTTTTTTAAGAATAAGTACTTAATATAGGCATGTTCTAATATTTATAACAGTTCTATTTTACTAACATTAATTAGCCCAACTTTACAGATAAGGAAATCAAGGCACAGAAAGTTTAAGGTCCCCAAGATCACTCAACTAGTTAAAAATGGGGTGAGGACTATTTTTCATACAATTAAATACAACATTATTTACCCTTCTGGGTGTGAGTCACAATCCATGTGTATAGTTTATGTAGTATTTTTTTTTTTACTGAAAAGAGCTATTATATATATATGTATATATAGCAAGATATATATTTAAACAATCACAACCTTCTTGTAATCAAAGGGCCACAGGACTATTTTTAATACCACCATCAGGATGGGCGGCTTGGGACAACACTGAGGCCCTGCCCTAAGTCTCCAGGTTTTTGCTGCAGGCTTGAGGGCAGAAACCGTTCTCTTCAGCAGCACATCCCCACAGCTTCTGGCATGAGTCCTGGTCAGACTAAGTGCATTGTGCCTGCTGCTGTCTGAGGGACTGCAGGAGTGAGGGAAGGAGGGAGCTAGGGAGTGAGAAAGGAAGGGAGAAGGAGGCTGCAGTGAGAATTTGGAGATGAAACTTCATTCTCTGACTTGATTGGATGGAGGGAGGCTGCTTGGCAGGGTTGGCAACAAGATGGAGTTCTCTGCACACTCACCTGTATCCACCCTGCCGAAGTCCACAAAGATCTGCAGCATGACAGAGCCCAGCAGGTACCCGAAAGCTGGTCCAAATACAGAGATGGCAAATAGGATGGCTGGAAAGGGCATCAGGGAAAGCAAAAGGAGGTTGAGAGTGATTGAGATTGAACAGCAACTCCAGGCTCTTTTCCAAACTGAGGGGTTCCTGAGATGTCACCCCATCTGTCCCTGACCCTGAAAAACCCAGAGCTATGGCATTTCCTATAGAACCACACAGGATGGTGAGATGAGAAGAACCAAAGCTGTTCTCCAGCCCACTTCCTGAGAGATCTGCAGCCTTCCATACATTTAAAGAAGCTAGCCAGGGGCATGCTGGTGGGCAAAGCTCCCTGCAGAGACAATGAAAGTGGTCCTGGCAGGAGCCTATGGGGCTGCAAAGCCTGTGAGTGTGGTCTGTCTCTCTGGGCATAGGCCCTGATGATGGCTTGTAATAAGGGAAAAGTTTGGGCAATCGAACAGCCATTTATCTGTTCTGCATGTGCTTCTTTGACATCAACCTATCCTTAAGTAGATAATTCAGGGAGACACGTGCCCTGGCCTGTGCCTACAGAACTGGACAGCAGCAGTAGCTATACATGAAATGGGACTGAGTGACTACTTGATCACCAATCTACCCACTACATGGATAATATTAGCCCCATTCTGGAGATGAGGAGTGAGGTCCTGGGGCTCACCCACCAGGACCACACAATTGATAGGTAACAGAATTGGCATTCAAACCAGGTCTGCCTGATTCCTGGACCTCACTCATGTAACCCATTGCTATGTTGTAGGGCAAAAGGGGTCAGATCTTGATCTAGACTCCCAGTCCTGGAGCAAGTGCCACATTAGGGCCTGACCCCTCCCTGTAGCCCTCTTCAGGTGCACGACTCACAGATGTATAGGGGCGAGTTGTTGGGCTCTGAGAAGTCGTCCACGTAGGAGATCCCGAAGGGTTGAATGGGCACAGTCCCAATACCGGCCAACAGTTGAGCGACCACCATGAGGCCCCACATGCTGCTGGTCTCCTTCTGGGAGTCCTGGTTGGTGCTGTGGCACTTACTAGGAGGTGGGTCTTGCCAGTGCTTTTGACAGAGCTCAGTTTGGAAGTGGCTGCTATTTCCTGCAAAGAAAACACACACCAGTCACTACCACCCTGTCTCTAGCTTCTGCCAGCTGGCCTCCAAACCTGGACTTTCTCCAAGTGCCTTTGGAAAAAAGCCAATTCCAGGTCAGAGACTGTGCTGACAAATAGGACATGGTCCCTGAGGAGCACTTCCTTTCCATTTGGTTAGCAGGAGCGATTTGAGAAACAAAGGTGAGAACATTGGATCCCAGGAGCAACCCTTTTGGAGGTGAAGGACAAGTCTCTCATGGATGTCCATTCTTGCCCCTTTATGGGCACTCATAAGGAGCTGAGCATGTAGGGACCAGTACTTTCATTCCTGAAGGACAGAGTCTCCCAGCTGGAAAAGGGAGGATCAGAATGAAAGCCCAGACTTCTTGACCTTTGGAACCTCTATCCTGAGCCTTAGGCTGGGCCACCTATGGTATGGTTCTCTTTAACAGGACAGAGGTCAGCCTGTTCCATAAGGATGATGTCGCCCCCAGCTCCAGCCTGGTTTGTGATGGTGGAGCCCTCACTTCTGGATGAGCCTGGCATTGCCTTCACACTGGAGGATCTACTGCTTGAGGTACTGTTTGAGGTTCTTGCCAACCCTGGACAGCCACTAAGAAGCATGGGACTGGAACTTGGGACTGGAAAGAACTTTGAAACCCTCTAGTGGACCCCTTCCATTATAGATGAAGGCAAAGCTTGCACAGAACAGAGACAGGCTGCACCCCAAGCCCCTCAATATGAGTCCCACATATCCTCAGTGTGGCCATGAACACCATGCTGTCTGGGGCTGTGGAGACCTGATCAGGATGAATGGTCACTTTCATGCCCCTGTTTTTAATTTGGCCCATATGAAGCAATCAGCATTATCAGTTCTCCAAGGTCTGAAGGGCTCTTGAGGGCTGCTTTCCATGACATCCTTTCTTTTCCTCTATTTTAGGCCAGTGGAAACCACTGAGCTCACCAGCCTCAGTGCCCTCTGGGATTGCTCACTCAATACCAATATGAACAGCTTAATTATCATTTGTGCTGCCCCCCAGAGAGTACAGGCTGGACAAGGTTGGCCTTAAATCCCATGGAGAATAAAATGAGATCTGGGGACTATATCTTCCCCTTACATTAGATGCTTTCTGATAATGATGAACTCAGGGGGATTGCCCTGGATGGTGGAGCTGGGTGAGGTCTGCCCTCACTGTTGTCCCCTCCCCTCCTGCAGATACACATGCTTCATCCAGTCTGGCCCCACCATCACCTGTCCGCTGCACTGGTGGTTGTAGAGGATAAGTTTGCAAACTGCTAGCTTAGGGAGGCCTGCCCCAGGAAAAGAAGGGAGGCCAAGGTGTGTTATCCAGCTCTGACACCAGCATCGTGCACCCAGGCCAATAGCCAAGAACTCCTCCCTGACTATGTGAGTGTCTCCTTGTACCTTCTTTCTCCCATTCCACACCCATTATCCCACATTTCAAGGCAGAATTGGAATAAAAAGTGGTCCAATCACTTTTGATGGTAATGAAAGAGGAGGCAGCCTATTAGAATCTGGATGGGAATATAGCATTATTAACATGGAAAGACAGTTGTTGCATCTTGAGAGGTTAAAAAAATTACCAATAGTTTGGAGAAGAATACAATCCTTCACTTAGAAAACTTATGTGAACTAACTAAATATGCAGGAAAAATTTCTAGAGGATCTGGGGCCTCTGGGCAGTGGGGTTGTGGCAATTCTGGTGGGTATGTATTTGCCTTTGTGTATATTCTAATTTTCTGTAATGAACATGTGATACATTTGAAATAAAACAATAACAAAAAGTTTTAAATTTTCAAAAGGTCATCATTAAAAAATGACCCACTTTAACAATGGCTCGCCAATTTCTTCTTTCTTTTTTTTTGAGAAGAGAAATTCATTTTGTTCTACTGTTAAAAAAAAAATAGCAAGATAAATTTCCTTCCACTATCACTAAAATGTAAATATCATTCACATAATTTAGAGAATTACCAAAGTAAATGGGCCATAAGAAATAACATCGAAAATATTAATAACAGCTTCCTAATGAAGTATTTAATAATTACCTCCAGTTGTAATGCTCAATACAACAGAAAGATCTAGCTTTGACATATATATGTGGTTCTGAGACTGCTGAGCACATGCTGTTCCAGTTGGAGCTGTCTAGTTCTTTCTTTGCTTGTTGCTCTGCTAGTTTTTCTATACATTTCCTTCTCCTCTCTTCCTTTAAGGAAGAATAATCACTTCTCTTGCTTTTCTTGTCCCTTAGTCTTTCTTTCTTTTTTTTTAAAAGATTTATTTACTTATGCATACAAGCACTAGGGTACAAGTCAGAGGTGTGGGGGTGGGGGTGAGAAGATTCACCAGAGACAGAGCTGGGAGCAGAACAGGCAGATCAATGGAAGTACACTGCTGAGGGGAGCAGCGGGCACAGCAGGAGAGGTCTGCCGCACCATGTGGGTCCCCTCCCTGGCCGGCAGCAGGGATCGAATTCATGCTGCAGTGGCTGCGGTTTGCTTCATAGTGTGTTGCTTAACCCACTGCGCCACCAGGGAGGCCCCTTAGTCTTACTTTAAACTGTTTGTTCTTCACGCTCTTTTAAAAACCGTAATTGAAAAGCTCGTGGATCTGTTTTCCTGCAAAAACCCATTGCCAGCTCACCTTCAGACAATTGGGAGGCTTCACCTTGAGGCATTAAGGGCTGGGAACCCATATTTAGCACCCCAGCTTTTAAAACTTCCCTGTTTCTAATTTCTTTGTTCCATAAACGTTTGCCCTTTATTCCTGGCCTGGGCCCCAATCTGCAAAGGTATGGGTCACACCAGGGCTGTGTTTTAGGTCTGTTTAGCCTTCTCTGACTTGTAGAGACTCAAGTTACAGCACCAGAAATTTGTAGTTTTAAATGGTTTAAAAGAAAAGGAAGAATTGGCTATGACTCTAGGTACCTGTGTGATCTAGAGCAAATTTCTAAACCTCTGTGTGCCTCAGTTTCCTCTGAAGTAGAGAACATAAGGTGGCTGGATAGGAAAGTTCTCTGGGGATCATTAAGGAGCTGGAAAGCTATGGTTCCAGAAGGAGGTGCAGGAGGAAAAGTCAGAGGCCTGTCAGTTAGCAGGCTTGCTAGCTGTGCCTGACCTCACAGGAAGTCTGGACTGGCTCTGAATGCTCATTTTCATGACTGCAAAGCTAGTCTGGAAGCACAGAATTATCAATGTTCCTGCTGAGAAGGGAGTATTCTAGAATTTAGACTAGGTTCTCTTTAAAATAAGAGGACAAGGATAGGTGAGTCCAAGGGTTGAATGAATGGGGAAAAGACATTGCATCAGAAGACCCTGGCAGAATTGGGCAGCTAAGTTTTCATCACCTCATTCTACCTCCTTTTTTCCTGAAGTGAATTCTCTAGCTTTCTTCAGGAACTCATACCCATGTAAAGGAAGAAGGGGTAACCTCACTCCATTTCCAGGCATTCCAGTAAAGACCAGTAGCTATTTACTCTGTTGACTTGTGGCAGCACATGGCCCTCCCAGGGGTTACTAGCTCCCACCTTGCCACTGTATCAAATCCTGTGGTCAGGTCAGAGAAATAACCGTCTATTTCAGCCACCACAGACTCCAGGAGATGCCTGCCCACCCAGGGCTGAATGCCTCCACCTTAGAGGACCCAGGGAAATGGAAGGGGAGAGCTTATTCATTAGCTAGATGTCAGTCTGTTTCTCATCTTCCTTGAGGCAGACTTCTGGAAGGCTCAAGTTCATCAGAGCACATTATTTTTCCCACAAGACACCAGAGGTCTGGTTTTGCCATTTCATAGGACTGTGAAATGTTAACTAGAAACAGACCAGGAGTTTTCCCTTCCTCCAGATACCCCAGCGCCACCCCAATTGCACGTGAGTCAACACTCTGACTCATCTCACAACTTAAAGATGCAGAACATCAGTCCTAACTTCTGAACTTCCTCAGCAGGTCCAAAAAGTAGTGAGCTCTGTTGCAGGGAGGTCTGCTTCCTTAGCATGGGATCTACAAAGATGGTGCGGATATGACCAAGGTCCAGTCACTCCATTGTTCAAGGATACATGTTCCAAGTGTGGCCAACTGGAAGGCCATCAAGGAATTTAATAAGAGGTCTTGAAACAAAGATATGAAGCTGGGGCTGAGAGAGGACCCTAAAAGGGTCAGGCCACACAGGAGAGCCATGGGAAGTGGGGCTTTCTTTTGCTTGACCATCCTGTAAATCTAGTAGAGGAAAGTGAATCCCGCCGGGAAACAGGAGTGCAACAGTGAGTTCTTCTAGACATGGTTCTTGAGAATCACCCCAAACCTCCCACTCAGTAGGTGGCATGGATTATGGGTGAGTAGAGCCAAATGAGGAGGAGGTTAGCAAGACCCAAGACTCAGAAGCAATCCATAAAAGAACAATAGAGAAAGGAAGGGGTGCATCCGGAAATTTTTCTGGAAACATGGCCAAGGTGCCAAGCCCTTGGGCTACCAGCACCACTCCTAGAACCTCATTCAGAATGTTCCATTCTGAAGGAGCTATTTCCTCATCCTCCTAAATTCAGCTACTCAACAGTTCTTCTCAAAACCCTGGCAACACCCACTGGCAGGCCTAGAACAGGCTGTCCTGAAATTACTCCTGATTTGAGATCTCAAAGTCATTTGTAATTTGGGTTGTTTGCAAATCATAAATGGTTGAGTTTTCAGTGGAGCTCACAAAGCCTTGTTAATCCATAATGCCCTTGTAAAAACTATGTTCTCTTCCAACTAGATTAAGCTTCCACTTATAAAGTGATTTCTATGAGAATATGCATTCTGAGCTTCATCTTGAGCATATGCAGGAGAATATATTCTTCTGCACCAGCAGAAACCAACAGAGTTGGGGCAACCACCTGGGACCCATCATAGGGCTATGGAAGGATTTCCTATTTTGAAGCTAGACAGAGTAAGTTCAAATCTTGGTCTAATGCTCATTGGTCAGGTGCCTCTCAAAACCTCAGTGTCTTCATTTCCAAAACAGATATAGCTACTTTGTAATATTCTTAAAAGGATTAAAAATAATAAGGATATTAAACCTAGTACATAGTGATCATACAAAAGATCATTTTTCATCTAAAGATAACAGAAACTGAGATATTTTAAAGGATGAGGGAAATGGCAGAACCCTGGAGATAGGCAACACTGCCAGGGTTTTAAGGAACTTGGAAACTGGGTTCAGAAACTGGAGACAAGATCAGTGCTAGTCACTGGCAACGGAGGGATTGTAGAAAAGGATATGAAGGGTAAGTGAGTTGCTTGAAAGGATTCTCCTCTGTGCAAGAAATAGAGTGAACAGGATGGAGTGCAAGGAGACTCTTTTGTTCTGCTCTCAAGACAAGCAAACTAAGAGTGAGACTGGATACCCCTCCCCACACCATCACTTGGGCACTAGAGTGGATTGTGGGGACAAGACCTATGTGTATGTATTAAGGAGGCCATGTGATGGGCAAGCTAGACTGAGTATGGTGCCACAAGGCTGTTACAGTGCTATGAGGGGCTCTCCCTCCCACCCCTGCCTACCACCACATACCCTTGCCCCTGCACTTAGGTCTCCACCTTGAGAAATCACCATTAAGCCAAGGAAGGAGGCCCCATCACAGCTATTTCTTAGTGGATAGGAGGAAACTGGCATACTTGAAAAAGCAGGAGGGAGCTCAGTCATTTAATTTTAATATTTAAAGAGGTGTGTGCTAAATTTGCAACCCCCAGTTGGGTGTGAAGCTGAACTTACTGTTCACAGATTTATTCAATAGGCTGATGAGAATCTCTTTAGGGAAAAAAAGCAATCAACTGAGCCAACAGAAGTTCATCAAGAACCAGCCATGCCAAACCGATCTCATTTCCTTTGTTAATGGGACTCTCGGACCAACAGGAAGCTGTAATATGGTGTTACATGACGGGAGGAAGCCTTTGGGAACACCTGTCGTGATATCCTGGTAGACAAGATTCGGACAAGTGGCTGGAGAGTCCCTGGGGAAGAATGGGCCCAAAGCACTCCCAGGGTAGGTTTATGGCTGATGTAACTAGTTGCCTGACTGTGCACCACTCAACACTGTTATCACAGACTTAGGTGAAAAAGCAGGGGACAGATGACAAATTTGTGAATGACACAAATGACAAGAAGCTGGAGGCATGGTTAATAAGACAGTCCAGAGGCTGAAAATTCAATTAAGCCCAAGTGTAAATTCAATTAAACCCCTTCTGCCATTTTAATGTCAATGTAAACACCTGCAGTCCTGCACGCATGCCTGATGACGTAAAGTGTGGGCATGCGTAGGTGAGTGCACCTGGCCTGAGACACTGGGCCTATAAGGACAGCGTCACAGGGGCTCCACAAGCAGCAGCAGGATGAGCAGCAGAGCAGATGAAGTAGAGCAGAGCAGAGGTGTGAGAGCCAAAAGAGCCCAGAGAGAGTGAAGATTTGCCAGGGGCTACAAAGCCTGCCAGCCTCTGGCCCTTGGCCTCGCTGCCTGCCATGCACCAGGTTGCCTACAATGCAGAAAGATTAATAAAAGCCTAAAAAGCCACCAAGGGCTCCAGGACTCCTCCTTTACTCGTCTGCCTGGATCATAGAGAGCCTGCCCTGTGCCTTCCTCCCCTACACCAAGGCTATAAGGAAGGGTTGCAGCCAAGGAGAATGAATCCACTGCAGTCTTAGTTTGGGCAGCTATCTTACAAAGGACAGTAAACTGGGGGGTTTATAAACGGTCTGTTTCTCATGGTTGGAGCTTGGAAGTCCAAGATCAGGGTGCCAGCAGGGTTGGATTCTGGTGAGTGCCCTCTCCCGGGTGCCACATGATTGTTCTCCCTGTGCTATTGTTAAAGGTTGGGAAGCAGGCAAACTCACTCTCCAGCCCCTCCTTATAGGGGCATGCTTATTAGGTGACTTTATCACCCAAGGATCCTACCTCCAAATATTGGGTTGTCAAAAAATCATGGCATATTTTTCTGTTGTTTTTTTTTAATTTTAAAAAAATTATGCATACAAGACCTGGCATGTAGGCCAGAGATTGCAGGGGTGAGAGGATTTACCAGAGACAGGCTGGCAAGAAGAACAGGTGGAGCTACTGAAATGCACTGCTGAAGGGAGCAAGGGGAGAGACAGGAGCGGTCTGCTGCACCATGTGGGTCAGCTCCCTGGCTGTGGGTTGAAATTGTATTGCAGGGACTGGTGATAGCTTCATAGTGCTCAGATTTTAACTTCTGTGCCACCAGGGAGGCCTCTTTTTTTCTATGACTTTTCTGACAACCCAATACTTTCACCTTGGTCCTGATTTCTCTTTGTTGTTTCCCCCCTTTATATCTCTGAGTCTCATACCCTCTCTGATGGTGGCCAGTCCAAATTTGAACCCTGAAAAATCCACTGTTCCTGAAAGTCAGAAACTACCTTGCTGGTTTCCTGCCTCCTGGTGGAAAGCACACCGTCTAAATTGCCTGCTGGTTCTCCTTTTGGACAGTTAGTGGTTTCAACAATACCAAACATGGTCAGAAGAGCAGAAAAAATTTCCCCTGTGTCCCCAGGTATCATGGTGGTGGGGGTACTGAGGCCTCTGGCAGGGTGGGTCAATGGTCTCTTCATCCACATTCTCCAGTAGGACTATACCCTGTCTCTGTGAGGCTGTCCCTCACTCCCTAACATTTTTTCTTGGGATGCTCAAAGTCTTCCTTTTCCACTACGAAGACTATCCCCACTGCCACAGGTGTGCTCCAAACACACAGTCTGCTATCTGTCACTAAGAACAGATACATCCTGGGGGAGCAGGATGAAGCTTGCAAGTGAGGCCCCCAACCTGAAATAGGCCTGCTACCCCAGTCTCTCTCCTGAGCAAGTATGACTAACATATCTCAAGGGGTCTGATGTGCTTGTTGGGGAAGCCACATGCAGCTTCCACTAGGGCCTGTGCTGGAGACTTAGGAGAACAAGGGATCATGTTTCCAGGCCAGTCAAGGTGGGGCTGTGACTTACCCACAAAACAGATGTTTAAAGAGCCTGATTGGGAGTCAACTACTTTTGTAGCAATGGTCCAGGCGTTTAGAAAGGTCATGGTGCCACTGCCATGGAGACAACCAGTTCTCCTGTGTCATCCCAGCTCCTCCTCTGGCCTTCCCCTAAAGTTCAAAGGAGTGTCTACTGTTTTCTATCATTTCTCCATGTTGCTTTCTATTCTTTCTTACACTATGCTTTTTAAAAATGTTCCACATCAAATCTCATTAGGTTTTGTTCTGCTCATCTCTTTGGGGCTATTTTTCTCTCAGCTGATTTGATAGCACCCATGTGTTTTGTGATTTCCCACACCCCCTGTTGTTTTCTCTTCCTTTTCAGGTTAAATAGATCCAACTGGCCAAGTTGTGCAACTTCCAATCTGACCATCTACCCCCTCCCCTCCCCTCCCTGTCCCTCTCCTCCTCTTCCCTCCCCTCCCTACCCCTTCCCTCCTCTCCTCTCCCTTTCACATACATTTTCATCTACACACACACACACATACACACACACACTTTCCCTCTTACTCCTAACCTTCTCATCTCTACATACATCCTCCTCCCCTCCACACCTCCTCACCACACTCAACTTTCCTGTACTTCCCTCAAACACATGCTTAAACACAACTATCCCACAAAACACACTCACACTTCCCTGTACAAGGTGTGTTCTTTACTTGCTCCACATCAAGCATGTCCGCTTCACACCATGGAAAGGTGTTCACCCCAGAACATCCTGCGCTCAAGTCCATGAGCTGTTCCTGCAGAGGAAGGGCCCTGTGTGGCTCACATGGTTTAGTGGTGAAGCAGTAGTTTTTCTAAAGAGACTTGGCAAGTGGATTCTGCTCTGTGGGGGCAAGGGGAGTGTTGACCCCAGTTCTCCCCTGAGAAAAAGTGTCAGTCACTCAGGAACCCAGGCTGCCCCTCCCTATGCCTCCTAAGACCCTGCTTGCAAGGACACTGGGCCTATATGAGCACAGGTGCGGGACTGGCAACTTCCTGAATAAAAGGCTAGAAAATGCCTCTTCCTTTCTTTTCCTGACTGTTCCAACATACAATCCAACACCCCCCTCCCCCGCTTTTGTCCTACAGGAAGCTCCCTGAGTGTGTGCGTCCATTGTCTGTGTGGGGACAGACTTCCCTTTGGTCTTGGCATGAGAGTCTTCACAGGTTGTACTTAGTCCTTACAAAACACTGGTTTCTGAAGATTTGACTGTAATATTTTGGGAGAACTGGTCTCATGTTGGCCTATTTCCCATCTACCAAAATCTCTCCATGTCTTCCAGAAGTGGTCTTAGAGGCTTTGGCTGGGTAGCTAGTCTTTTCTCTGAAGGCGCCAGGGCACATTTCCGGACCCCACTGACATTTAGAAAATCTAAACATTCATAAATGTCTGCATGGCCTTTTTAAAATTAGCAATTAGTTGTTAAAGGTCTCCGTAATTCCCACAATGTTCAACCCCTCTTTAATTTTCTTTCCTAAAACACATAGTTAGTCTCCATTTCCCATGTTCATTTCTGGAATAGCTTTTCGCCAAAGGAAGAAATCAGCAATCAACACATGATAACAGGTCTGGGGGTCATTACTTATGAGTAACAGATTTCAAATACCACAGCAAGAGTAGGCAGAGAAATTTGCCAAACAGTGCATTTTCTAGGCACCATACCTAAACTACTTGATTTACATTTTCTTCTCAGAATACTCTGCAAGTGAAGGTATTCCCATTTTACAGGTTGGGAAATGAGGCTCAGCAAGGTGAAGCAGTAGTTTTTCTAAAGAGACTTGGCAAGTAGATAGTTGAGCTAGGATTTGCATTTTGAAGTCCACGCTCTACTCATACCAGGCCACTACAACCTGCAGAACTGGAACAGAGCAGAATAGCAGCTTATATTTTCCTGGAGATAAGTTCTTTGAACTTACACATCAGAGTGCATGCAGGAGGACTATGTTGAGGGAAGAGATCTGCTCTGGCTCACATGGTTTAGTGGAGAGCAACTCCCAACCCCCAACTTTCACCACACAGGACCTAGGTGAGGACAAAAGACAAGGTGCATTCACACGTCCCCAGGTCACAAAGCTTATTAGCTATGAGTTTCAAACTTGGCTGACCCCAAGAAGCAGGGTGTTTCTTCATTTGGGACCTGAGTTTGTTAATATAACACATGTGTTGTTCTCACTACTGCCAGTCACAAGAGCCACCACTTCAACATGTTGCATGTGCTAGCAATTTGGCATATCCTTAATGTGTATCATTTGGGGCCTTGCAGCCCTGCCACAGAGAGTCCATTTTACATTGGGAGGGACTGAGATGCAGAGATTCAGAGGAAGTGGCCCAAAGTTACAGTCTTAAAGCTCAAGGATCACCTAACTGCAGAAGATGATTCAGATTTATGAAATCACTCAGGGCAGTGCATTTAATGAAATGCATTTGTTCCTTATAACCTTGCATAATTCAAAATTAAAGTTCCCAGAGGAATACATTTGATGTAGGAGTTGCATTTCAAAGTCTCCCCATGAAGCAAGGCTGTATGAATATTTCTCTTTGTACATATTAGCGTAGCACACACCCATGCTGCACTGGCACCCTCACCTAGATCCCACAGACTACATGGTGCCTGGGGCAAATTCCTCCTTATCCCAACCCTAGCACCAGGAAGATACCCTGAAGGTAACTGAGCCCCTGAGCACTGTCAGCTGTGGCTGTGCTCCAGTCAGAGTGAGATGGCTGGGACTACCCTTAAGGTTAAAATTCACACAAATAAAATGAGCAACAACAATGAAAAATATCCATTTCCTAGCCAGTAATCCCCTGTAGACCTACAAGGCAAGATGTGATCCGTCTCTCAGTCCATTGGGAATGTTTCATGCGTTCAGGGGAGGTTGAACCCAAGCCAAAGGACCATCCCTAACAAGAAAAAGAGTGACTGCTCTCAGAGGTCCTCCTGTCTCTAACCATGCTCTGTGGTGGCTGTGCTGTGGGAAGCAAATAGCATTGGGGTAAGGCTCAGGCTGTGGGGAGCCAACCCACTAGGCGAGGGAGGCCACAGTGTGTGGTGCATGGCAGGATGCCCTCCCTTGGCCTGACTCCAGTGCCCCAGGCTCCCTTGCTGATTTCATTAGCACAGTTTTCCTGCTAACATGGACCTTGTGTCTAGAGAAACAACAATGCAGTGGGTGTGACTACATGGCTTTCTGAGAGGGTGGTGGCAACTTCAGACTTTCCTTCAGTGCTTAGTTTTAAGTCCCCTTGTCTAGATTGAATGGAGAAAGGACATGGCAGGGCCCTGAGGCTTGGGTCTGTCTTCATCCTGTGACTCCTTGAAGCAAGAGTCAGTTCTTAAATAGTCCAAACAGATTCAAGGCCATAACACATTTATGAAAAATAACTAGTTCATTGGTGACTGATAGAGATGTGGGGAAAAGATTTCCATGACCAGAATTGAGTAGACACTTTATCATTTGAGATTATTCCGACTCCATTCTTTTTCCAGTGCATCCCCACTGTAGGTATTACAATCTGTAATGGAATCCCTCCCATCAATTTAAGTGATTCATCTCCTGAGCTTGACCTGCACATAGACTTTAAAAAGAACGTAGTATTTAAGCAAACAGGAATCAACTATTCCTTCAAACATTCTGGGTGGCTCAATTATCCTTATACATATTCACCACCAGTACTGTGAAACAGGAAGAACATGTACAGACTGGGCTTCTAGCAGTTGCTCATAACAAAACCACTGCTACTTCCCATATCCCTGAAACAAGTTCAAAGTTATCTAAGCCAATAAATTATCATAAAATTAGCTTCAAGGTTAATTCAAGGTTTACTGGGGTGCCAACTAAGTGTAAATACAAAACCATATTGTAGGATTATTTCCCAACCCAGACCACACAAAATTTCCACAGGGAGGAAAAGAAATCATTTTACAAATGATCCCACAAAGAAATGATCCTCCATGAATAAGAGCAAACAGACACAGCACATTGGTAAGATTTGAGCTAATAGAAAAATCTGGGGGGGAAAAAAAGACTATATAGTAAATATCCTTAAAACGATTAGAGTCCAAAGATAAAATAGAAATCATAGGGAACCATCAATTAACCATGAAAATAGGGCAGATAGATTTGTTTTAGAAATTAGCAAAATTATATACATTATCACAGTTTGCAATGTGAAGTATATGTTACACATGGGAAAAATAGAGCTGGAGAGAGAATGAACAGAAGACATACTTGAGGAAATCACTCAGAGTACAGCAAGATGAAATACTAAAAACCATGAGAATGAAGTTAACAAATGAGGATGAGAGAAATGAAAACATCCAATATATATTTAAAAGACATTCTGGGAGAACAGAAAAGAAAGAGGTATATAATATTAGGCACATATTTGGAATATTTGGAGAGACTTTCAGAATTTAAAGAAAGTTTAATGTCAAAATAAATAATAAATTAATGTTCCTAAGAGATAAGTAAAAATTAGCCTGTACTCAGATACATTATGGTGGGCATGCAAGACAATAAAGAAGGAAGAAAATCTTAAACATAATTAGAAATAAAAATCAGAATTCTTAGAAAGAGATAACAATTGGATTGGTGAAATTTTAATACCATCAAGAGAAACCAGAAGAAAGAAGTATGGTACCTCCTAGGTGCTAAAAGGAAGTAACTGAATTTAAAATCCTGTTGTAACCAAACTATAATTCAAAGAAAGGGTAAAATTAAGACTTTTCAGACATAAATTTAGAGATTTTCTCATTCATGAGCCCACCTGAAAATAACACTAAACTATGTATTTCAGTATAAAGGAAAGTACATTAACAACAGTGAGTGAAATGCAAGAAGTAATGGTGAACAAAGAAACTAGTAAACGTGAGGAAATATAAATAAGCATTAGCTTATTTATCAATAATAATGGTTATATGATAATGATCACAGGTGGAAAGTTAAAGACAGGCACAACTAAATTAACTGATCAACAATAACATGGAGGATAGAAGACCGTGGACTTTAGAACAGAAAAGATCCTTATGTTCTGTTGAAGAGCAGAGGCTTTCATCAGTTTTAGAGATTGTTAACTCATTGGTCACTGTTAAAATGTAAGGGTGATGATGAAGCAAACTATGTTTATGGAGTGGCACATTCAACTTAGAAAACATATCAAGTACCTCCAAATTTATGTATAAATTTAATGTAATTTTAATGAAAATTCCAGAAGAATATTTTCAGATATAACCAAAACAATATAACATCTATAGCTAGATATAGAAAAGCTGATTTTATATAGAAAGGCAAGTGAATAACATAAAAGTTTTGAAATAGGAGAATAAAAGTAGAGGAATCGCTCCACCCAATTTTAAGAATAATAAAGCAGAGTGACATCACCAACATGGCAGCAAAGGGATGCCAGGACTAAATTCTCCCATAAAAACAATCAATAAGGGAGAGATAGCAGCAAGTTCCTGGCAAGATCCAGAAGTTTTGGATAGGGAAGGTGACTCAATAGAAGCAGGGGGAAGGAGAGAGCAACAGGGAAAAGGAGGAAAGGGTGATATCCACCCTGACCCACTTCCCCCTCCCCCACCCACAAACCTAGAATTCCTCGCCCAGGAAAGGAAAAGAAGGAAACAAAACTTGGAAGAAACAGGAAAACACCAAGTCATCTAAAAACTCCAGAAAGTGAAGAAAACAAAGGTCAGCAGGTTGGTTTGTGTGGAGGGGAATGGGATTCTGGCAGGTCCAAAGCCTGTGATTTGGAACTGAGCAGAACCTGGTCAGTGAACGGGGGGTGAGATCCGCGGACATGCAGCCCCCCCACCAAAGTCAAATGCTGGATAGGAGCAAGTCCCAGGGACATGAGGGCATGAAGCTCTCCTCTCCCCACCATGGCTGGAAGTGGGGGATTCCTACAGCAGTCAAAGGCTGAGCAGGGGCAGGGCACAACCACCGCCAAGGCTCACAGCCTGCAGCAGCAGTCAGGCTGACCAAGGACAGGACACGCTCACCATAAAGGCTGCAATCCCCACCCAGCCAGGTCGAGCAGGGGTGGGACATGCTCACCTTTGAAGGCTTGGTACCCTGGCCCTAGTCAGAGGCTGGGCAAGAGTGGAACCCTGTGCCACAGAGAGCACACAGTCCCCCCTGCCATAGTTGGAAGCTAGGAACCCAACCATCCATCCCCTGGAAAGGAGAAAATACAGAAGGCAGGGGTCATCAGGGACAGAGCGCATCACCATACCCACGGCATTACTCCCCTGGTGGTGTTTCAGTGCATAGTGCTGGACTCTTGACTACCAGTTCCCGATATCCTGGAAGGAACACCCTGAAGAGATGCCCACCAATAACAGCAGCACAGTGCCCCATTGGACAGAACAAATTAGAAAACAAACAACACGACAGGGAGAAGATAAAAATACAACTAACCAAGTAAGCCCTCAGGGGAAGGTCACATCACACAAAAAGAAAATCAGCTACCAGAACCCAACAACAATGACATAGAAGAATTTCTCTGCTTGCCAGAAAGAGAATTTAAAATTGCCATGGTTGAAAAATTGAAAGAAGACAAAAAAGGGAATGATATGGGAAAAAACAATCAATGAACTGAAGAATGATAATGAATCCTTAAAGAAGGAAATGAAAGAAATGAAGGAGATTAAAAGACTAACAGAAAAAAAAAAAAGACTAACAGAGGGCTAGAGAACTTGGGGAAAAGTAATGAAAACAGAATTGATGAAATGGAAGAATGAATCAGTATTCTTGAAGACACAGACATAAAAAGAACCAAGAAAAAAGAGGGAAGAGAAACACAGAGGAGAAAGAATGAAGAAAGGAAATATAAGAGTTATAGGAATTCCAGAAGGAGAGGAGAAAGGCCAAGATATATTCAATAAGATAATCGAAGAGAACTTCCCAAGCATGAAGGAGATGAAAATAGACATATAAGAAGCAAGAAGAACACCAAACTTCCACAATGAAAGGAAGAATACAGAAAGACACATAATAGTAAAGCTCTCAAGAATTCATGACATGGAAAAAATAATAAAGCTGACAAGAGGGAAAAAACAAATAATATAAAAAGGAAAACCAATCAGGTTAACATCAGTCTTCTCCAAAGAAGCACTAAAGGCAATAAGAGAGAGGAGGGACATACTCAACAAACACTAAGATAACAAATGCCAACCAAGAATACTTTATCATGCAAAGCTCTCCTTTATCTATGAAGGAAAAATAAGGACCTTCTCAGACAAATAGAAACTCTAGATTTTCATCACAACTAAACCCCACTCCAAAAAATACTATAAGAAGTCCTAAAACCAAAACCAATAGAGGAATGTATAAGAAGATTAAAACAAGACAAGGAATAAAATTCACTAAAGATAAACAAAACAGCAAAAATAGATGCCAACATATTAACTCTAAATGTAAATGGAATAATTAATTAAAAGACAATTAATTAATTAAAAGACAGAATCACAGGCTGGATTAAAAGACAGAACCTAACATTTAACTACAAAAGATAAACACAGGTTGAAAGTAAAAGGTCGGAAAACAATCCTACAAGCAAACGAACCAAAAAAGAAAGCAGGAACAGCTATACTTATATCAGATAAAATAGACTTCAAAATAAAAAAGGTAAAAAGAGACATAAATGGTCACTACATTATGGTCAAGGGGACAATACATCAAGAAGATATAACACTCATCAACATATACTCACCAAATGAAGGAGCACCAAAATATATCAGACAATTATTATCATTTCTGAAAACAGACATTAGAGAAAATATGTATGTAGCAGGAGACTTCAGCACACCACTTTCAACAATGGATAGATCAACAAGACAGAAAAAAATAAGCAAAGATATTAAAGCTCTAAACAAGGAGCTACACCTCACAGGCTTGACAGACATCTATAGAACACTGCATCCAAAAAAAATCTGAGTACACATTTTTATCAAGTACACACAGATCACACTCCAGGATTGATCACATACTGGAACACAAACAAACATCAATAGATACACTAAGATCGATATCTTCCCAACTATCTTCTCTGACCATGAAGGCATCATACTAGAAATAGACCACAAAAAATACGCAAGGAACCCTCCTACACCATGGAGATTGAAACCCACTCTACTAGAAGACCACTGTATCAATAAGATCAAAGAAGAAATTAAAAAATACCTTAACATGAATGATAACGAGGGCACAACTCTCCAGAATATCTGGGACACAGCCAAAGAAATTATAAGAGGAAAATATACAGCACATTAAGAAAAGAGAAAGAACTCAAAGAAACAACCTAATCTCTCACCTTAAAAAACTGGAAAAATAACAAAACCAAAAAGCTAGTCGAAGAAAGGCAATACTAAAAAATCAAAGCAGAAATAGAAGTTAAGAAAACGATTCAAAAGATCAATGGAACCAAGAGTTGGTTCTTTGAAAAAAATAAACAAAATAGATAAACCTCTAGCCGGGCTGACAGAGAAAAAATGGGAAAGAACTCAAATATATAGGATCACAAATGAAAAAGGAGAAATCACAACAGATACAGCAGAAATAAATAGAATGATCAGAGATTACTATGAACATTTATACACAAACAAGTTCAACAATCTAGAAGATATGGACAAATTCCTACAACGGCACAATCATCCAAAGCTATATAAAGAAGAAATAGAACACCTAAACAGTCTAATTACAAGCAGTGAAATTGAAACTGTTATCAAAACTGTCCCCCAAAATAAAGCCCAGGAACAGATGGATTTACAAATGAATTCCACCAAACGTTCAGAAATGAACTAGTGTTTATCCTACACAAACTCTTTAAAAAAATCGGAAAGGAAGGGATAATACCAAACATGTTATGTGAAGCCAACATTTCACTAATACCAAAACTGAACAAGAATAACACAAAAAAAGAAAACTACAGGCCAATCAAATTCTCAGGATAGAAGGAACATGACCTTAATATAAAAAGGGCCATATATGACAAGCCCATAGCCAATATCATTCTCAATGGTGAAAATCTGGAAGCCTTTCCTTTAAGATCTGGAACAAGACAAGGGTGTCCACTCTCACCATTTCAACTTCATACTGGATTCTTCAATATCATACCGGAAGTCCTAACCAAAACATTAAGACAAGAAAAGACATGCAAGGAATCCAAATAGGGAAGGAAGAAGTAAAATTATCATTATTCACAGATGACATGATAATATACATAAAGAACCCCAAAACTCCACAGAAAAACTAATAAAAATAATCAACCAGTTTAGTAAAGTAGCAGGATACAAAATCAACATACAAAAATCAGTAGTCTTCTTATATGCAAACAATAAACATGAAAAAGAAATTAATATATATATATAATCCCTTTTATAATTGAAACAAAATCAAATACTTGGGAAAAACCTAACAAAACAGGTGAAGGACCTATACACAGAAAATTATAAAACATTGTTAAAAGAAATAGAAAAAGACACAAAGAAATGGTAAGACATCCCCTGCTCATGGATTAGAGGAATTAACATTATCAAAATGGCTATCCTTCCAAAAGCAAGTTACAGATTCAAGGCTGTTCCAATAAAAATGTCAATGACATTCTTCAAAGAAAAGGAACAAATATGGATGAAATTCATATGGATACACAAAAAACTTCTAATAGCCAAAACTCTCCTAACTAAAAATAATGGGAACAGATGCATCACATTCCCAGATTTCAAACTATACTACAAAGCCAAAATAATTAAAACTGCATGATACTAGAACAAAAACAGACACCCAGACCAATGGAATTAATAGAAAACCCAGAAATAAACCCACAGATTTATGGACAATCAATATTTGACAAAGGAACAAAAAATTTGCAATGGAATAAAGATAGTTTGTTCAATAAATGGTGCAGGGAAAACTGGACAGATACATGCAAAAGAATATTACCTCTAGCCATGCACAAAAAAAACAACTCAAAATGGATAAAAACATTAGACATAACTTGAAACCATAAACTATATGGAAGAAAATAAAGGCAAAACACTATATGAGTTGTACATCTCAGCAACAACTTTAAAGACACATCACCTAAAGCAAAGACAGTGAAGGAAAAGATAAACATCTGTGGCTACATGAATTTGAAGAGCTTCTGTACAGCAAATGAGGCATTACCCAAAACAAAGAGACACCCCACTTATTGGGAAAAATTTTTGCACTCCATGCAACTAATAAGGGATTGATAACAAAGATCTACAAAAGAACTCACATGACACAAGAAAAACAAAGTACACAATCCAGTCAAAAAATGGGAAGAACTACTTAAAAGACACTTTTCCAAAGAGGAAATGTAAATGGCCAACAAGCATATGAAAAAATGGTCAACATCCCTTATAATCAGGAAAATGCAAATTAAAACCACAATGACATACCACCTCACACCAGTGAGAATGGTCCATATTAAAAAAACTAACAACTACAAATATTGTCAAGGGCGTGGTGAAAAAGGAACACGCCTACACTGCTAGTGGTACTACAAATTGGTCTAACCACTATGGAAAGCTGTATGGAGGTTCCTCAGTCTACTAAAAATGGAGCTACCATATGACCCAGCAATCCTACTCCAAAGGATTTACCCAAATGACACAAAAACATCAATTGCACCCCATGTTTATCACAGCATTATTTATAATAGGTAAGACTTGGAATCAACCCAAATGGCCAAAAGTAGATGACTGAATCAAGAAGATGTGGTATACATACACAAAGGAATACTATTCAGCAATCAAAAATGATAAAGTAGTGCCATTCACAGAAACATGGATGGAGCTTGAAGGATTTATGCTCAATGAAATAAATTAGAAGGAAAGAGAAAAATACTGGATGGTCTCACTTATAGGAGGAATATAGGAGATCAAAGGAAAAAATAATAATGACATCATCAACAACAAAAAACCATAAGAAACAGAACAAAAACAAATAAACAGCTAAAAATCAGAGACATTCTGCAGGGAAGAGGGAGGGGTTGGGATCAAGGCAGAGATGGGAAGAGCACAAGGGACTATGGATATGGTGCATAGATGAATTGGTGGTGCTAATTTTCAGGGGACTACCCCTAGAAAAGAAATCAAACATTGTAAGAAAAAATAAAATAAAGAAATAAAAAAAATTATAAAACTTCAGGTCAAGACACTGTAATACTAGGCATGGAATATTGACACATAATAGAACAGAAGAGAAAGTCTAGAAATAGACATACATAAATATGGCCAGTTGGCTTATGATAATAGCACAAAATAAAGGACAAAAGATAGTCTTTGATAAATAAAGTAATATAACATGCAAGGTAAAAAGAGAAAAAAAAACTATTAAAAATAAAAATAAATTATAGATCTAAACGTAAATGCAAGACTATAAACTTTCAGAAAAACATATAGGGGAGAAGTCTTCATGACTTGGAGTTAGATAAAGAATTCTTTAAAATAGTGGCAAAATCGTGATCCATAAAAGAAAAAAAGTGATAAATTCTATATCATCCAAATTAAAATCTGTTGTTTTGTAAATGATACTGGCAATGTAAAAAATGGCAGCAGAGTGAAGACACCTACCTCAACTCTTCCACACATTCACAACCAAATTGTACCTTTGTTGTCATTGTAATGACACCTTTACAATGGCAAGTCAACAACACTTGAAAGATAAATGGATATCTATTGCATACATTGAGAGTGAAAGGGATAGGAAAAACTGTAATTAAACTGAGTTTAATACTGGGGCACTACAACCTATTAGAGGGTGGGGCGGCTGCCATTTGGAGCCTCTTTGCTGTTGTTAATTAAAGAGCACCTGCCCACATCTGGAGTGTTAAATCCAGGGACTATGTCTGAGGAGAGGTATACAAATTTGATGGCAGAAAGGAGGGTGCTCAGCTGGAGAACTATAAGAATAAGGGTGCAGAATCTGTAGCTCCCAAACTAGAACATCTGGATTTGAACCAGTAGGGTGAGCCAGATGGGTTCACCTGGGTTGTGTCTCTTCATAGCAGAAGCTATATTATGCAGACTATATTTTATGAAAAGCCTGCTTATCCCAATTCAGTCAAAACAGATAATAGAATGTTTTCATTAACTAGCATTTGAAGCAATTGGACCTAAACAATAGCAGCAAGCGACCATAAGGTAAGGATTCATACTTGAAAAGCAGAGAGAATTCCTGACTTGTGACTTTGTTTCAGCCATAGTCTTCATCAAGTGTTACAACTATTGCTCAACCAGAAATTCGAGGTTGAGATCAGCATGAGATTATACAAAACATTTCGGCTATGGAGTTGGCCTAGGGGAAGGGGTCACCGTGGATCCCCACATACAACTTGGTACAGCATTACAGGAAACTTGAACCCTTGATGCTCTCTGCGGGTGCCCTTGTAGTGCCCCACAGTCCCAGTTCAGACCTATAACTTGTTTCTAGCACCAGTTTCCTAGTCATCTGAACAGGTGCAAAGGTATCAGTCTATGAAATAACAGAAACCTAAAGATTATGGTTATGGTTAAGAACTTTTGATTATATCCAACTCCCTCTTACAAGGAGGTATAAAGCTAATTTATCAAGACAAGAGGAAGAAACTCCCTATTACAATCTCTGAACACCAGAAATAAAGAGACAGAGGAACATATTGTAATGGCTAGAATAACTATAAGAAAAAAACTCAAAACAAGTATCAATTCAGGAAAACTGTGGAATTTGCCTGGAGGTTAGTTTAAGGTAATAGTTACAATCATACTAGTCAAAATGAGAAAAACAATGAAAGATGAAAACCAGGAACACAGTAAAGACGAAGAAAATATGAGCATTACAACTAGAACTATTGGTTCTAAAAATACTATAACCAAATTAAAAAATATGATGGAAGGCGGAAAAATAGAATCAGCAAGTCTGACACACAGTAGCGGAAAACACAAGAATCTGTAGAACAACGAGAAAGAAGAATAAAGAAAAATAAATACAGTGTAAGGCCCATTGGGATAACCTAAAGAGAAGTAACATTAATATTATGGGGGTTCCAGAAGGAGAAAAGTAAGAGAAAGGCATAGAAAATGTATTTTAAAAAATAATTGCTGAGAACCAGCTCAACCTCGGAAATGAACTAGACATCGTGATTCAAGAGGGGCAAAGAGCTCCAAACAAAATAATAGCAGATGGACATAGTTCAAGACACATTATAATTAAACTTTTGAAAGACAAACAAGGAAAAACATTGAAAACATTCAAGAGGGAATAGTAACCTTTCTAAGGGAACACCGATTATCTGCTCATGGGAACAGCGAGAAGGGAATGGCAGGAGATACTTAAATTATTTGAAGAAAAAGATGTCCACCTTAGAATACTTTACTTTGCAAAATTATCATTCAAGACAGAAGGAAGGATAAGGACTTTCAATGAAAAGCAAAAATTAAAAGAATGTATCATTATCTACTGGACATAAAAAAAACTATTAAAAGGGCTATAATAAAGCAATAAGAAAACAACAAAACGAAAATCTAGAGATAACAGACACCTAAATTATACGACAAGGATGAGAAGAAGAGTGAAAATGTGGCCCAGCAGAATCAATGGTCATTTCTATAATGACATATATGATGAGATTCATTGTTCCTGGGTGCAAAGTCCTGGGTTCAAAATCTGTGGCTCACATTGCCAAGCTGGAGAAGGTGAAGGCTAAAGAACTTGCCACCAAACTAGGCTAATTGTATGCTATTGCATCTTCTGTACAGAAGAATAGAAGTCACCCTTCAAGAATAAAAGACTATAATAATAACCATATATCGCAAACCAACAGTCAATGTAATAGTTCATTGGCAAAGTGAATCTTTCCCTTCAGTATCAAAAATCAGGCAAGGATGCCCACTGTTACTGTTTAATTGTTAGAGGTTTTAGCTTGAGCAATCAGACAACAGGAAATTAAAGGAATCCAGGTTGGAAATGAAGATGTAAAATTATCATTGTTCAATATAATATAATATGATGTGATATGAGATGAGATAATATGACATAATAGAATATAGAAAACTCTAAACACTCACCAAAAAAAAATTAGAAACAATAGATTAATACAGCAAAGTAGGAGTTTATAAAATTAACATACAAATATCTACTGCATTTGATACATAAATAATAAATGAGAAGAAAAGAATTAGGAAAATAACTCCATTTGCAATCACACCAAAAAGAATCAAATACTTGGGAGTTGACCAACAAAGTGAAAGATTTGTACAATGAAAAGTACAAGATGTTCTAAAGGATGTACATCATGAAATGGAAAACATTCCATGTTCATGATTGGGATAAATGTAATCAAAATGATTATTTCACAAAAGGTGATATGTAAATGTAATGCAATACCCATTAAAATACCAACACCATTCTTCACAGACTAGAAAAATAAACATTGCAAGTTCTTTAGAATCATAAAAGACCTTGAGTAACTAAAGCAATCCAGAGAAAAAAGGAGAGAAACAGAGGCATCATGTTACCTGACTAAACATAAAATAAGAGTAATTAAAACAACATGGTATTGGAATAAAAATAGACACAGGGCTCAATGGAACAGAATAGAAAGTCCAGAAAAAACCCACCAGAAAAGGTACTTAATTCATGATATAGGAGCCACTATCATGCAACAGGGAAAGCAGAGTCTCTTTAACAAATGGTGCTGGGAAAATTGAATAGCCACATGTAGAAGAATGAATTTAGATTTTTCTCTAATTCTATGCACAAAAATAAATTCAAAATGGATTAGAGCCTAAGACGTACAACAATAAAATATATAGAAAAAAACATTGGCTTTGCATTTCATGACATCAATCATAAAGATGTTTTTTGGAGACTCGACCACTACAAAGGAAATAAAAACAAAAGCAAAATTAAAATTTCCTCAAACTGAAGCACTTTTATACAATGAAAGAAAATATCAGTAGTTTTAAGAGATAGCTTACAGAGTAGGAGAAAATCCACACATTATGCAACCAACAAGGAGTTAATATCTAAGATATACAAAAGACTTATTCAATTTAACAATAAAAACACCCCCAAAACCTAACTGCTAAGTGAGCAGCAGATGTGAACAGCCAGTTCACCAGAAAGGATGTTGAGAAAGCCAATAGACACATGGAAAAACATTCATCATCTTTTCAATAAGAGATGAAGATGAAACCACAGTGAGATACCATCTCTCACATACGAGAATGACACATGTTAAAGAGATTCTCAGCAAGTGCCAAAGAAGATGCAGAGAAAGAGGAGCCCTGGGATAATGTTGCTGAGAATGAAAACTAGAGCAACCATTTTGGAAAGTGATCTGAATTTAAAAAAGGAAAAATGGAAATAAATACCTGATGACCCTGCAATTCTATTCTTGCATTTATTTGAAGAATATGGGCACATAAACACAAACAATTATATTGTCTACAATGTTTATTGTCACATTATTTACAATAGCAAGGATATGGAAACAACTAAGTACCCAATGATAGGAAACCGAATCAAGAAGATGTGGCATATATACACAACTAATTAGTATTTAGTCACAAGGAAATATGTAATGTTTCCATTTACAACAAAATGGAAAGAGCCTGAGGGAATTGACAAAGATGTATACATAGTGCATAACTTGACAAAGCAAAATGCTTATGGAAACTGTCATTAATAAACAGTGGGAGGCGGGATGGAGAAAGGGTCAAAATGGTGTAAGGGATGATGTGGTGGAGGAAAAATGTGAAAGATAGGTGAATAAAATATTTACAAATCTTGTATCCAATAAAGAACTTGTTTTCAAAACTTACAAAAGCTCTCTAAATAAGAAATTCCAAGTAAGAAAACAAATAACCCAATTTTTAAAATGGGCAGTGTATGGATGACACATGAATAAACACATGAAAAGATGTTCAACATCACAAATATATTTATATTAAAACCTGTATCCCAATATTTCTAGCAGTTCTATTTATAAAGCTCCAAATGAAACCATCAGAATGTCTTTTGGTGAATGTCCATAAGTAAATGATAAATCCATACAATGGAACACTATCAGCAATAAAAAGGAGTGAATTTCTGATGCATCCAATGATGTACATTGCACAAGAGTCCAGTCTCAAAACTGTATATATTTTATATCTTCATTTATGTGATATTTCTCAAACCACAAAACTACAGAGATGGAATATGGATCAGTAGTTACAGATGTCTGGGAGAATATGACTATAAAGGAATAGCATGATGGGATTTTGGGGTTAGTAGAACTGTTCTTTATCCTGATTGTGGTGGTTATACAAATCTAACAATTTTTTTTAAGATTTATTTATTTTATGCATACAAGCACTGGGGTACAGGCTAGAATCACAGGAGGTAAGAGGATTCACCAGAGACAGAGCAGAGAGCAGAACAGGCAGAGGGTGAGGCAGGAGAGGTCTGCTGTGCCATGTGGGTCCCCTCCCTGGCCGGGATTGAACTCATGCTACTGTGCTTCAGATGCTTCACAGTGCTGCACTCAACCCACTGCACCACCAGGGAGACCCAAATCTAACAATTTTCTATAAATTTGTTTAAATTTGTAGAACAGTGCATTATTGCCCCCAAAATGTTTATTATACTCTATAATAATTTTTAAATGTTTCAATGTAAGGGTAACTAATGATAAATACAAAACCAGTAGGAAGACAAAAATAGGATTAAAGAAATAGAACACACTCTTAGAAAGATAGTATTTAGATGAGCAACAAGTATAAGCAACTAACTACAGAAAAGTAGCTAACCAAGGGGAAAGAGTGACGAACCAAGAGGGAAGTAATGTTTTTTTTAAAAAAAGAGGTAGATCTGACAACCAAGGTGTTCACCCACAGGTGACTGTTACACCCATACAATGGCATCTTATTAAGCTATAAAGGAATAAAATACTGACATACACTACAATTGAATGAACCTTGAAAACACAATGCTAAGTGTAGTAAGCCAGATACAAAAGAATAAAAGCTGTATGATTCTACTTATAAGAAATATCTAGTGTGGCCAAAGTCATAGTGACAAAAAGGAGATGAAAGATAGCCAGTTGGAGGGGGAAGTGAGGAGAGAAGGGAGTCTTATTAATAAGCACAGATTTTCTATTTGGGGTTGATGCAAAACTTTTGCGAAATAGTGGTGATAATTGCACCACATTGTGAATGTAATTAATGCCACTGAATTATATCACTTTTGATAAAGGAGATGCAGGTGACACCCATATGGTTAAAATGGCAAATATTTTACCACCATTAAAAAATAATGTGACACACTAAACCATTGAATTTTACACTTAACATGGGTGAATTGATAGTATGCGAACTATCTCCAGAGAGCCAGTGAAAGAAAAAGGGAAAGGAAAACTGGTAAACTTAGTGATCAGTATATAAGTATATACTTTCTTTACACATAATTCAAATTTTTTCATATTAACAAAATCATTTTTAAAGAAAATGGAACTCTTACAGTAAAGTCCTGTAACTTTATCCTGCATTTATGAATTATATAAAATTTCATATTTTTCACCCTGCTACAAGGTTTACAGAAGGGCCATTTGGCTAAGAATCGGGTGACCCAAGTCTGTGTCTCCCTAATGGACTAGTATTCTTGGGAAGTTACTGAACATCTGGATGCTAAGTTTTCATCTTAGATCTCTTCTCTCCCCTTATAATGTATGTGCATTGTAAAGAGTGACTGATGAATGTACAAATGTCAGAATGTGTTAAATACATGTTAAACAAGGAGAAAATTCACAGAACTCATCATGAGGCCAATGCTTTGGCCATCTTCCACTAAGCCCAAAGCAGGCTATGCTCACAAGTGTCCCCTTGTGTGCCATGGATCATCCTTGGCATGAAGCACAGGGAATCATGGAATAAGAAGGGGAGCTAAGTCAGGGCCTCCCTGGTGGTACAAGGGGTTAAGAACTGCACTATGAAGCATCGGCAGCCAGTGCAGCATGAGCTTGATCTCCAGCCAGGGAGCTAACCCCCATGGCACAGCATGTCTTGCCCACTGCTCCCCTCAGAAGTGTATTTCAGTCAATCTGCCTGTTCTGTTCCTCACTCTGTCTCTGGTGAATCCTCTCACCTCCCACACTTCTGGCCTATGCCCCAGCTCTTGTATGCATAAATAAATAAATCTTAAAAAAAAAAAAAACAAGAATAAAAGAAGGGCGGTAAGTCACCAGCTGCACACCCCTTCCTCAGCAAGCCAGAGCTGGAATACAGCTCCATGGCTTAACGTAATTCTGCATGTTGACTTTCAAATGTGCTCTGGAGAGAAACAAAACAATAGAAGCCAAGGAAACATTTTTGTGGGAGAGGAGCGCATAGCCCAGAGTGGTATCCACTGTCCCAGGAGCATCTACTAAAGTTTTGTGGGATTCCCACCCCCTCTTTGTGGGGGGAAGAGGGGCTTGGAACAGGGGCTGGAGGCAACTTACCCACGCTGGCCATTGTGTATTGGTAAGGCTCCGAGAGAAAGTGTGGGAGGGTGAGGACAAAGGCACCCAAAGCCAGGAGGAGACCTCCAATGCCAATCAGCCTCGGACGGTGAACCCGGCTGCCGAAGTAGCTGACGAAGATGATGAGGATGGCATTACTGATCTGTGCAGAGAGCAGAGTGGTTGAGTGAGATCAGAGACTCTATCCTTCCCACCCAAAGAGGAGATCTGACGGTACCTTGTCCAGAGAGGCAGGAGGCTGCCCCATGCCATTTGGGGGTCTAGGCAAAGTTGTAGAGTCAGCTTTGACCCAGAGAGTCTCTTGGCCAATGGACAGTTTCAGAACAAGCCTCTGAACTAAGATGAGGGGAATATCTAGAGAATATGTAAAGCTCATAGCCCCAATTTCAGGCATCTTAGGACCTTCTGGGACAAAGTTCAAGGAAGTTTCTGCTCCTGGCTGGTTTCTAGAAGCAGCACCTTGTTTCCTAACTAAACTTCCTTGGGACTCTGACTTAGTAGTAAGAATAATCACCTCGCAGCATGCACTATCTTATGGCACCATGCTACAGCTCCTTCACAGATGACAAAACTGAGCTCAGAGCATTAAGTAGAGGGCACAGGTCCTTGAGGTTGGGAAGTGGTTGGATTTGTGCTTGCCTGGAATTGCCTAACTGTAAGATGCCTCCTCCAAAGAGATCTGTTGCCTCTTGGGGGGAGGGTTTCTGTCCCAACAGTTCTGCTTACTAACCTGCCCCTGGTCCTCCCTGGGCCTGTTTCCACTTCCATCAAATGAGGGGTCAGGACTAAATTACCCCTAAGTCCCTTCTTGGCTGGAAACATCAGTAACTCTTGATACTCCCTGGATGGTGTGCACTGTTCACCCCACCCAGAGCCAGGAAAGGGTCTTACATGGAAAAAAAGCATCACTGGCAGGTCTTCTGACCATGTTTCTATTGAGAAACTGATCCTCTGTCCCAAAATGTAAGTTCACTGTTTTAGAACAGCCCTGAGTGTCAGCACCCATAGCCCATACCCTATCCATACTACCATCTCCTCTTGATTGGAAAACTCCTGTCTCAGGAAATAGGGGTTGGAGTCTTGTACAGGCCTCTTGCCTAGATCACCAACCATCTCTTCATTGCCAAATCCACTGGTCAATTTTCAGTTCTTTCTTGATCTCTTAGTAATGTTTAACTCAGCTCACCATTTCCTTCTTCCTGAGTTTCTTTTACTGAGTTTCTATGACACCCTTGCCTCCGGGTTTGATTTTCCAAGCTGCTCCTTCCCAGTCTCCTTGATTGCCCTCATCTCCCTGAACTCTCACCTCTCAGAGTTCTGTCTCTTGTCATGGTGAACTCATTCTGTCTCATGCTTTACATGCTCTATATGTGCTTCTAATTGCCATATCTCAGGAAATGTAGTGTTCCTGCTGTGACCGCCTATCATTGGACTTGGTTGTCTCCATTGGTTATACATATATCCCAGCTCCCCCTCTTCTGCTCCTGCATCCTCCCCCAGATCCAGCAGCCAGGGTGGAGCACAAATGAAGTCTCCATGGACCAGAAGCTCCTGCTTACCTCATTCAAGCTGGAAATGAGACCCGAGGAAGAACTGGAGAGACCAAAGCGCTTCTCAATGGTGGTGAGGCTGCTCTTGAAGTAGGCACTGTACAGCAGCTGGCAGAGCTGCAGGATCCCATGGCAGAGCACAAACACCTGGGGAGAGACCACGGGCCCATGAAGCCTTCCATTCTGGGGTCCCTGAGATCTATTTCTTCACCTGTTACTAAGGAACATTCAGTTGGGGTGAAATGTCATCATAGCGCAAACAATGTTTCATCCCATACACTTACTCAGTCTGTGTTAGTCTCCCTCCATTCCTGTCATTCTTATCACTGTGATCATAAATGACTGACTAAAACCTCAGGGTTGGAGCAATACTCTCAAGGGAAAGATATGACTTATCAGCCAGGCATCCAGGTCACTCAGCCCTTTAAATTGTTCTGATAGCACGTCAGAGACCCTCAGGCTGTGGCTCTGCCTCTCCTGTGTCCTGTGAGGACTGACAACCCCTCTCCTGCCAGTTCACTCCCAGTGGGTGCTCTAGATCTGCCCCACTGTCTTGGTTTGTCCTCCATCCTCTCTACTTCATCAATATGCAGCCTCTAAGACCACTCCAAATGCCCCAATGAGGTACCAGCACACAGTCCTCAAACCATCTGATTTGAATGGTTGTGCTCAAATCTGTAATTACCATCTGTCAGTACTGATGATGGTTGTACTTGTGCCTCCTTGGAGGACAATAGGACATACATCATTGATCTTTATGTCCTACCCTGTCCTGATTGCCTTGCCCTGGATGTCACTGGGTAAATGTGAGTTCTGATGTTGATGGGGACAGATAGGAGTCAGTCTAGCTCCAAGCTGAGCAGTCAGCTCCAAGCTGAGCTCTGGGCCCTCTTGGATTCTCAGCTGGGTAAACAGACTAGGAGAGAGGAGTGCCATATTCCTAAGCCCCTTTCACATTTACCTGACACTTTCACTTTCACCCTCACACACACACACGATGCTTCTGGGGATTGCACTATTCCTCCAGGGAAGGGTCAGTCACCCTAATGTTTCATAACATGCCAAAGTTTCTTCCTTAATTGAAAGGTTAACATCTCAGGAGAGTACGAGGGACTCCACTTTCATTTCTATTTCCTTGTAAAGCTGGGCCAACCTCCTCCACAGGGGTCCCATTCCAGATGCTGGGATTGGAGCTGATGTTCCCTATCCTATCTTTGAGGGATGAGATTGGGGTTAATGAAAGGGACCAACACTGGCCACTTCCCATCATTCGTATCTCCAGCCTCCAAATCCAAAGAAGTCATCACACCCATGAAACTAGACACCTCTCCAAACTATCTCCTGCCCCACACCCAGGCAGTAACCATACTCATCACGAGACAGAAGGAAACCTCCAGAGGCTTATCCCCAATTCCCTATCAAGACTCTACTCTGCTTCATTTCATATGTTAAAACTCTTTCTTTTAAATTTAAATTTGTCATGAATTGGTTTACAATATATAGGTTTCAGGTATGCAACATAAAAATTTGACATTGGTATATGCTACATTATGATCATCATCAAAAGTCTAGTTTCCATCCTTGACAGGAGAGGATGACCCTGAGTGCCTCCCATTAGTAAATTCTTGACTTAGGAATCCACGTTTGAGATGCCTGGAATGGGCATTGACACTCCTTCAAAGGTGAGCTCAAAAGATGAGGTCTTTGTTCCCTCCCCTTTGATAGGGGCCAATATTAGCTGCTGTCTTCTAATGAAGAAAATGAGGCAGAAGTGATGCCATGTGACTGCTGAGGCTAGGTCCTCAAAGCCAACAGAGAATCTGCTGACTCCCTTGGAACCCTGAAAATCCAGATACTGTGTTGTAAGGAAGCCCAGTCTTCCTGATAGGACAGTCACACACTGGTGCTTCATTGAAACTAGATTAGATTTTAGCCTAGAGTCAGCATCAGCTTGCAGACATGTAACTGAAAGGGTCTTTGGAAGATTCCAGCCACAGTCTTCAATGCCAAGTGGAGCAGAAATGAGCTCTTTCCACCAAGTCTTGGACAGATGGCAGATTCCTGAGCAGCCTAAATTGTCACTGTTTAAGCATTAAACTTTGCATTGCCTTATTATGCATCACTAGATAATTGCAAGACCTGCTGTCACATACTTTGCCCTTCAAATTCAAGGTCACACCACTACAGTTCCCAAAGCACACACCAGTGTCTATGTCTATGCTCACAATCTGCAGAATCGTCTTCTCTTTCTTATCTGGATAGCTCTTCCTTGCCCTTCAGAGGCCCCCCTTGTCCAGCATGGGACTCAGTCATGTGCCCAGTTCAAAGCTGTTTTTAAAAATCCCAGCACCCTGTGAGAAAGGAACTCTCTACACTGCTGGTGGGAATGCAAACTAGTCCGATCATTATGGAAAGCTATGGGAATTTCCTCAGACTACTAAAAATGGAACTTTTATATGATCCAGAAATCCCACTCCTAGGGATCTACCCAAAGGACACAAAAAAACATTAATTCAAAAGGATATCTGCACACCTATGTTTACTGCAGCTCTATTTATAATAGGTAAGACTTGGAAACAACCCAAATGCCTGAAAATAGTTGACTGTATCAAGAAGATGTGGCATATATACACAATGGAATACTATTCCGCAATCAAGAAAGATAAATGAATGCCATTTGTAGCAACATGGATGGAGTTAGAAGAGATTATGTTCAGTGAAATAAGTCAAATGGAAAAAGAAAAATATTGGATGGTTTCACTTACAGGAGGAATATAAGGGAACCAAATAAGAGATCAGGGAAAAGAATAATAATAATTAAAAGAAACACAATAACAAAACAAAACAAAAATAAACAGACAACTATTAGTCAGAGACATTTTACAGGGGTGGTGGAGGGATCAGATTGAGGATGGGAAGAGCATAAGGGACTAAGGTGCATGGGTGAATTGGTGATAGAAATTCCATGGGAACTATACCTGATGTCAAATACATATAAATAAA
The DNA here is from genome assembly GCA_019455555.1 of Galemys pyrenaicus. NCBI lineage: Eukaryota > Metazoa > Chordata > Mammalia > Eulipotyphla > Talpidae > Galemys > Galemys pyrenaicus. Next base: position 466,286 of record JAGFMF010011876.1, read on the forward strand.
GAAATTTTTAGAAAAATCCCAGCACCCTGTGGCTGACTTCTGCACAGAAGCAAATCAATGTGTTGGCACATGGCTGGCATCAAGGACAGCATGAGAACAGGAGTGAGGGTTGTCAGAACAACCCAGGAGAGACAATGAGGGCCTGACCAGAGGGAGGCAGTGGGGTTGTGGGGAGGCACTTCTTCAGGGGCTCCAGCAGAGGGTGAGTTTATAATAGGGTAGTCCCTAGGAAAGGGGGAGGCTCCAGATTCCCTGCGCCATCTAAGGGAAGGTAGAGCTGAGCAGAGAAGACAAGAGGCTGGAGAGACTGGAGAAGGAGGAAGGACAGAGAACCAGAAGGAGACCTGGAGGAGGCACATATGAAGAAACTGCACTTGCTTTTTGGTCCCAGACTGTTTGAAACAGATGTGGGTGAGAGACCCAGGGGGAGGTTAATGATGGCAGCTTTGATTTGATTTTGATTTTGCTCTTTTCCTTCCAGACTTGTCTGACCTCTTTTGCTCCATTCTTGTGGGTCCCACCAGAAGGTGATTTAGACTTGTGGCAGGTTTTTGGGCCTTGTTTTGGGCCAACCTTGTTTGGACATTTATCCATGAGGGGATGGATAACTTTGCATGCTTGATTTGGAAACTATTCTTTCCCATTCTTCCCCTTTTCTGTATTGCACACTAACTGTATTAAAGTTATTTTTCATTGAAGGTCATACATAACACTAGAGTACATTTTGTTTGATGAGGTGGATGGCAGAACCTATTTAGAGCAGGCAGATTTGAGGGTCCTAGGCCTTTAACATGTTGACAGGGTTGTCACCGATAGAGGTGGAATTAAAGGAGCAGTGTCTCCAGTTTGAGTGTCAGGAACGGGGACCAAGTCAAGCATGGAAATGGGGGTCCCAGGAGGAGAAGTATATATGAGAGAGGGCAGTGAACAGTTTTAGAACACCCGAGTTTCTGAGCATAAAGTTCAGGAAGAAACTGTCTCCCCCTTCCAAGACAGCAGTGAATTAATAGGACTGACTAATCTCTACCATATTACCTGGTAGTCTCATGAGAGGAAGGTGAAGACAGTGTGAGAGAAAATCTGTGTCAGATCTTTCCTGAAAGATACGCATTTGCTCTTTCCCATAAAAACAGCCATCTCCCACTTTCTCCGATTAGATGTTGGTAGAGGACTCCACCCAGAGTCAGCTGGCGTCATTCCACATTCCACGCCCCTCACAGAACCAGCCTCACCACCACTACAGCCCTGCTAGGTCTGGGTGCCCTGATGGAAGTACTGCCATGTACTGGGGGCCTCAGGTTGCAGGGGATGTAGGAGGCAATGAAAATTCAGGCATGTGGTTGCAGGGGAAGGAAGGGTGGGTAAAGAATACCAGGAAAAGAAAAAGAAGTAGATGGAGAGTTTCGGTAGAGCTCTCTAGCCAGGGTCACTCGGGGTCACAGCCACCTGGCCCCACCTACTGAGTTTATGTGGAAGGACCGTGGGACCATGACCCCTGGGTGGAGAAGAAACAATGCAGACAATACAGAAGAAACAAATCCATCTGTAGAGGAGGAGTCTGGGTTTCAGAAGATAGGCAGAAGGTGGAGAAGGTGGGAGAAGAGACAGTTTTGCTAGCTGGCGTGCATCCACCTTCCACCATCACGTAGACAATGCAGGGTGTGTTCTGTGATTTGGATTTTGGAGTCAAACAAGCCAGACTCTGTGAAAAATGGTGTGACTACATATTGACCTCTCTGAGCTGCTAAGATATCGGAGGAGGCTAATACCTGTTCACAGAGTTGCTGTGAATCTTAGTGAGAGAATGAGTTTTGTGGGTCCTGTCTGGGTCACAGTGAGTCATGCACATCCTGAAGGGATAACAAGTCGAGGCGCCCTCCACTCCCTTAACGCCTTCCAAGTAGCTTAACCTTTGTGTTGTTTTCAGTGCTTTTGTGGCATGAGAAATCCAAAATAAGTTTCTCACAGTGTGTGAGTTACACAGAACACCACTTGCTTCAGATGTTCCAGGTTGAAAGGATCCCCTGGAGAAAAAAAAAAATTAGGAAACTTTGCATACTGTAATGCCCCTCATGAATATTTGCAATTCATATTAGCATGATAAATAATCAGAAAAAGCCTTCAGTAAAGACCTGTTTCACTTTGTTTGCTCCAACTCTCTCCATCCTTTAACCATGGAACTACACTCCTCTCCCCAACATACACATATACCTTTTTTAAAAAATACCACAGATACTACCATCCTGCAAAAGATACTTTAGAGAATGAGAGCATGACTTTTAGAAGGCAGCTTACAGCAGAATCTGAGTCTTGTGATTACTTCACAAAGAAAAAGAAAAGAAAGATCTGTCACATGGACTGTATTAAAGCAGAACACCATCATTTGCTATCTCCTTGTTCCACTATTTTTCTCTTTTCATAGTACTTACTGCTCCCTAAAATTATATAATGCATTTGATTTCTCATGTATTGGCATCTCTACCTGTTAGAATGTAGACTTCATGGAGGAAAAATGATGAATATTTTTTAGTACACTCTATCTTGAGTACCTGGATAAATGCCTGGCCATAATAGGGCCGCAGTCATTATTATGTGAATGAACGTGTCTCCTCTCAAACCAATGAGCCCTTGCTCCAGAATACACACCCATCAGAGCAATCATCCAGAGGTGTCAGGTTCTGTTTTTTTTTTTAATGATCTGTCCTCAATCATTTATGAATTCAACATTATCTTCAGTCTACAGGCCACACAATTCACACAACAGCATTTGTCAGCTGCCACACTTATTTGGCTCAAATTGAAATCATTTCTGGACATCTCTAAACCTAAATTAAAATGTTAAAGATTTACATGTATGTACAAAGGGACTTTCTCAGGTGATGGAAGTATTTTTGAAAACTGTATACTTTACTATATGTAAACTATACTGCAATAAAATTGGATTAAAAAATTAATTTAAAAGAAGATTTGCAACCATAAAGGCATTCCAAAAAATGCTCTGAGACTTTGAAGAGAACTTCATGATCTTATATATATGTGGGGGGAGTGCGAGAGAGGGGGAGAGAGAAAGAGAGAAAGCGAGAGAGAGAGAGAGAGAGGACGCATTGGCAATGTAATAAGAATAATTAATTCTATTCAAAGGGCCCATTCAAGAATCAAATCTATGTAAATATCTAAGTTCCTGGGTGCTAATGGAAAAATCTAGGTTTACAAGATGAGTATGTATTAAAATTTCATGTTCTTGTAGAGAAGCTTGGAGAGAAACCCAATGCAAGGGGAACAGGGTAGGGTTGGTAGGAAGCTCTAAGACTTCAAAATGTGAAAGCCATGATTACAGCCCATTCTTTTTCCAATCCTAACCAACGTAAGAGGAAGTTCAAAGAGAAAGGGAACAGGGAAATTGGAGTGATTATGAGATATTTCTTCTAATGAAGAACAATCTTTTTACCAACAGTTCAAGAAAGGTTGAGAAGATGCTAACATGCAAAAAGAGGGTAGAGTAGGGTTTCAGGCAAGTAGGTATGAGTCATATGGACATAAAAGGTAAGCCTTGAGCACAAGAATGGAAGCCCTTATGACTCAGAAAGAATGAGAAAGGGTCAAAAACTGAGTAGGTTTCCTTTGTTATACCTGTTTATGACCTTGTTTCCAAACTAAATATTTAAATATGCTGGTGCTTCCCAAGAGGTATGTGAGCCTTGTTTCCAAACTAAATATGATCCAAGGCATCCAACTGTAGTTATATGGACACTAGCAGTGGTTCTGAAATGTGATCTCCGTAGGCTTGTGACCTGCTTAACTGCTGACTCTGCTGTCAACCAACTCTGATTTTTATCTGCATGCATCTTGGGAAGGCAACATTCTAGAAAATTCACCTGGTGCCTAATGTCCATTAAGAAGTCATGTCATGTCTCTGAGATGATTTAACATATTGAAGTAATAGAGAAAGGAAATAAAACCATGAGGAGTAGATGGGACAGAGTAGCTGTGACACAGGTTACAGCCTCCAATTTGGAATAACTGCTTCTATCAAAAAATGGCAGCTGTCACCAATCTAGACGGAACTGTTCTTAGGGACAGAGGGACAGGGATGAAGGGAGGGAGGGAGGGAGGGAGGGAGGGGGATAAAGAGGGAAAGAAGGAAAAGAGAAAGGGCACAATGAAACTATATCCTTACCCTCCCAGAGAGTGTTTGTGCTGAGGGTCATTCTGCAGTTTTCTGAGTAAGGGAGGAGATAGAGGAGGCGCCACTTGCTCAGCTCCTTCAGTCTCTTGGAGTCAGAACTGGCCCAGAGTACATTCAGTTCCTCTTCTCTGTGGACTGGATCTGACTGCGCCCCACTCAGGCAGGCAGGAATGCTTTTGAGGCTCACATACCTCTGGGAAGCACCAGAACACAACAGCACAGCCCCACTGACAACCCAAGCTGATTGGAGCAACACTTTTCACTTACAAGCTCCTGTTCGGTCAGCTGGTTCCCTCCTGTGTAATCATAAAATCTATTTGCATTTCTTTCACTTTTTCATTTTCTTCCTTTATTCTGAATTAGTGTAATACATGTATCTGTTTTGAAAATTAAAAAATATGGGCAGACTCCAAATGACAATGTCCAGCCCTGTACTCAGCCCAAGTCCACTACCAGTACTGCAATTCAGGCACAACCACCCTGTTTCTACTTTTTTTGTTCATTATATTCAAAATCATATGTTTGTTCTGCCATTTCTTGATCTACCACCTTTGATTACATGCCATTATAGAAGAGGATTTAGCACATATATTCTTACATCTCCCCCTACTCCTCCTAACTTTTAACAGTTCTATCACTATTTATATTATTATTGAATCACTTCACTTTGTGGCAAACAAGGTGGGAGCCAGAGAAGTGGGGCTCCCCTTTTGGGTGCACATGGCAGTACCAACTGATAGCCCCCCAGTTCCTGGAGAGGCTACTGTACTTCCCCAGGTGCATGCCTACTCTGGATTAACACTTTGGATTCAGTGCCACTTCTCATTTTCTGATTCGAAATCTGTTACTCTCCACAGCTGGCCAAGTCCAAGGGCCTCCCTCACTGCATGCTCCACATATGCACTTGAGAACCTACTTTCCTACTCTCTTTTTCATTCTAAACACATTGAAATGAAATGATTGCTTTAGAAATTATTGAAATTTTTTGTTCACACATAATTTCTCCCCCTTTCTTTTTTCTTTGATTGGTTTTGACCACGTTTTTATTCATGACTTTTATTATAATGAGGGTGCTGTAGATGAAGGGGAACAAATGGCCTCAGTTTGCCATCTTGAATTATTAACCTAATCTATTTCTTGATGGTATCTAGCAAACAAATGAATAACTCTGCTCCCATTTTTTCAGTGGGAAAAGAATGTTTCAAAGTAGTATATATTTGTCAGCCCTTTTTCACAAGCTAGCTCCTCTCCGCTATACTCATGTAAATTGGCACCTCTTTATTTGGCTAGACTCTTTCAAAGTGGTTGGTGTGTCTCCATCAAAAGGCACATGGCTGGAGAGTGGTGCTGGCTGTGGGTGTCTGCTCACCTCTACAGTACTTCTATTTTTCAGTGTCTTTAACCTGACAGCCAATTCTTAATCCTGGATGGCAGTGACCAAATGAAGCAAGGTGAGGCTTAGGGCTCAGGTGGCCCCTAATGTAATGGGGACAAAGAAGGGAATTCAGAAAGGATGATTCTTGGCTATTTCCCAATGACCTCAAAGACACAGGCTTCTGAAGGGGGAAGAGGGTCTCCGTTCTGGATTAGCTACTCTGAGAGGCCTCAGAATTGGAGGGGAGGAGAGAGGGCGGGATCCTTTTCCCTGTTCTGTTAAGAGAAGAAAATGAAAGCAAAGCAAAGATTCAGATGTGTCCTAGAATGAGGCCTTCTCGGTCAGTCGACCTGCTTACACCTTCTGGGCCTTCTGCAGGTGTGACTTTGGATCCAAACCATGGCCAGTGGCCCCAAAGGGAATGTAATGTCTCTTTTAAGAAATGATTCAGGAAATAAAATATGTTCTTATACAGGAAGAATGCCTGAACAAGATAAAATTCAGAGATTCAAAATAGCCAGTCAAAGGTCAAAGTTGGTGGTATTCATAGTAGCACTAATAAAAGGTATCTTTAGTTTCATAAGTATTACTATAAACTAGAAAAAAATTACAGGACAGAGGCTTGAGGGCCCTTGGGAGTATAAAAAATCAGAACAATCTAAAATAAATAAAATAGAGATTTACATCACAGATTCCTTGTTCCTTTAGAAGGGGCAGCCAGGTTGAAAAGGAATAAGACTCTGCAAGGGAGGGGAGGCCAGTTGAGCTGGGCATTTGATGGCTCTGTCTCACTGTCCAGTATTGTTTCCCCCTTCTTCTCTCCAGTGCCCCCAGCCAGTCTCTATGGTCAACAGAGTGACCTCACTGTCTGGTGGGGTCATAACTGAGAAAGGCCACTCCCTGACAACTACCTCAGAGAGGACCAGAGCCTCATCAGAGGCCATGGGGACAGAACGGCAGCAGCCACAGTGAAGCGGGCTGCCGTAGTGGGCTCCCTCCTGCCTTCCACACTGCCCGGGGAAAGTGGCCAAGGCGGTGCTCAGGGCCAGGAGGCCAGAACCCGACGGAACTGGACTAGACCAGGCCTTTCAGCCACTTTTTAGTCCACCCAGCATGGACTAAATCTTACCTATGGGTCTCTAAGTTGAGATAAAATTTAAATGGACACTGGAAGTCCCAATCTGCTTGTTTCTATAGTTTTGTTGTTATTTCATGTTCATATTTATATTTATTATAAGCTAGACAAGGCCTTTGAGAAGAAGGGTACTGGCAACCCTTGGAAGTGTAAAGATCAGAACAAACTGAAAGAAACATATGGACATCCGTGACAGCAGCCATGTGCGATAGCAAGATGGGCATACAGAAAGGAGTCTACCTCAGAATCCTTCTAATCCTCACTTTATTTGTGGTTGTTTTGTAACTCCCTCACCCTTTCCTTGGTGTCCAGTCTGAAGCTTAGCCCTGAGGGTGGAGAAGGCAGATGGCTGAACTGAGCTGGTGGGATTTGTAAAGAAAGATGAAACGGAGGAGCCTTTAAAGAAGAGCCTGCCTGAGGTGAACAGATCCTGTCTGGGGTTTTGGAAATCATAAATTTATGAAAAAGAGCTTGAAAGGAGAGAAAACACAACCACACAAGAGTACATAGATTTGGGAAATTAACTAGAAGCAAGGTGATCAAGGTTTCCCAGAAAAATGAAAACTTTGAAACAAAATTATCATTGACATTTATGGAAATATGTATTCAAATTCTTCAAAAGTTCCCAGTGTCATTTCTTTTTTTAAGATAGAAAATCTTGCTTTCATGAAAAACAGTGCCATTTGGCATTTTAAGAAGAGTAATTTGTTGGGTTGAAATAGAGCACATTTAGGGAAACTATTTGAATCCATTGTGCCAGGAAAAGGACATTCTGACTATTAATTTGGAAACTTTACTTATTTTATATTCTTCCTATTCTTTGCAATAAGAAGATGGGACGTCATATTTTCTCTCATCTCCCTGAAGAGTTTGAAGATCAAGTTTTTCCCTTCCTGCTTTCAAGGAAAGGGAAAGCAGTTTTCAAAGAGAGAGAAAGTGAGGCTGTGGGTCAAACATGCTGTCAGGAAAATCCAGAACCCTGAGAGCTGCTGATCTCCAGGAAGCTGGCCCAGAAGAACGACTCCCTGCCTGAGAAGACTGACTGGTGGCCATACGGAAGCACTGATGCTTTCTTCATATCACCTTGTTTGTTTACTTACTAATTTCTGTCTCCCATTTGATAGTCTTGGTCACCCTGTATCTTCTGCATGCGGGAGACTCTCTGGCACACAAAAAATATTTTTTTGAATAACATTAGTCTTCAAACCACTCTGAGAAGTACTATTCCTTTTGCTTATGGATATAGAAACTGAGGCTCAGAGATTGCTTGCAAAATTATCTCACCATTATCAGCAAATGGTGGCAGCCAGCTGGCGCAAAATCACCCCATTGTTCTGTTCAGTCAAGCTGCCCAGCATCAGGAGAGTTCAGGAAGGAGGCATCCCTGAAGCTGCTGTCATGAAGAATTACCTACTGCCAAATCCAGTAGCTCACTGATGATGGCTTTGCCTTAGTCTTGCAGCATTTGACAGGTTAGGTAAGGTTTCCCTCTCGTGCTTAGGAGGTCACCTCCCAAACCAGTGCTCTTGCTTTTCTTCTGTTCCTCCTTAGACATCCTCATGGGAGTCCTTTTCTGGTTCCACCCTACCATGTGGATAGCATCTAGGTATGTCCTCAGCTCTTTTGCCATCTCTCTGCACATGCTGTTCCTGGGGGTGCTTCCCACCTAGCACAGGGCAGGCCCAGCGTGCTGAAGCCTCCAGTGTACATCTGGAGTAAGTGCCTCCCTCCTCAGCCCTGTGCATCCCACACACTTTAGCTGAGTCCCTATCAGTATCTGAAATTCTTGTACTAAACAATTCCCATTACTCCACACTGACTCCTCCTCTCAATTCCAGTTTCTGCCCTGATGCTTTGACCTCCATTTACACAAAACAGGCACAGGTCATAAGGGAAACAGCTTGATAAAAGTTCACAGAGGGAGTATCCTGAGGGAGCAGCATGCAGCTGAGAAGTAGGCCACCCCCAGCAGTCCTGACACCCGAGGGCCCTCCTCAGTCACCACCAGCCTTCAGGGTGGGACCTCCTGAGCCTACTATCTCCTGAGCATAGTTTGTCTGTTTTGTACTTTACAGGAAAACAGTCACAGTCAGATAGCAATCTGAAAAATGGAGATCAGAGCCTGTCACAACTTATAAAAAAGCCTCCAGGGATTAACACCACCTCAGATTAAGCTGAAGGGCAGTGTCCCAGCCTCCAGCCCAGGGTTCTAGCCTGCCTCTTCTGCTCTCTCTGAGCTTCTCACCGCAAGGCCCCCTCTCTGCTACCTAGCTATGAACATTCATTCTGTTGAAAAGCAGTTGAAATTAGTAACTGAGTGATAAACTCATGACCCGGATTAGATTTGGGGGTTCTTCACTCCCAGCTCCTCCCTAGGCTAACTTTTTTTTTAGCATTTATTTTTTTTATTAAAATATTTTAAAATATACATATACTTGCCATTAATTGTAATCCCCATGTATTCCCCATCACCATCTCACCAGTGCACCATCACCTCA
>JAGFMF010011876.1:478441-493405 GCA_019455555.1 Galemys pyrenaicus
GAGGGGAGCAGTGGGCACAGCAGGAGAGGTCTGCTGCACCATGTGGGTCCCCTCCCTGGCCGGCAGCAGGGATCGAACTCGTGCTGCAGTGGCTGCGGTGGCTGCGGTTTGCTTCATAGTGCGTTGCTTAACCCATTGCGCCACCAGGGAGGCCCCACCTTACCAGAATCTTCTTTTACCATTTGTAGGCCTACATTTCGTCCTCCAGTCTCAGGGAGAATCTGCTCTTACCTGCACTCCAGGTGACAGAGGAAGCAGGCCATTTTACTTTTAATTGTTCAAGTACTCAAATTCACCAGCCATTTCCTTAATTCCTCTAGTACTCATTTATTGTCCACTGCAGACAAATACTGTGGCAGACTTGTGCTCCTCACCCACTTCCTGATTCTATAGTTGATTAATCTTGCCTTTTGGGTCAACCAGGGCCACCCTGAGTGCCCCCTTCTTATTCCTAGTTATTCTATCTTCTTTGCACAATTGGAAGGCCCTGACTATTCAAGTTTCACGAGAATTTTCCTTCAGAGCACAGATCTCTCTGTGTGAAACAAACAGTTACAGAAAGCCCGTGGGAGATGTAGGGGGCCTTCCCTCTCTCCATAAACTGAAACAGTTTCCCCTCCTTCCTTTCAAAAATGGCATGTAGAATGGCAGCCTGCCTTCTGCACTGATGACAAACTGTCATGAGGAACAGAGTCTGTCTGCAGGCATTCTTTCACAGGCCAGAATATTCACCAATCAATTTTTATACATCATAAAGAACAGAGATTCAGATTGATTTTCCAGACTTTTCCTTTTTCCAGACTCACTTTACACTCTATGTGTCCCTCAGCATGCAAACCTGTAAGAAGACCTCTTACTGCCTCAGGGAGGTGGCTTGGCTTGTGTCTATTCCTTAAACCCATCCCTCTTCCCTGGGTTCTGACCGTTGCTCCTGCTGCTGCCCTCTGTCTAGAATATTCCCCTGGCCCTGCCCTCGCCTCCTTGCTGACCTAACTCTGACAAGCTGTCAAATTCTGTTGAAACATCACTTCCCAGGGAGCCTTCCTGGGCTCTTACCTAGGCTATTCTCCTGTCCACATATTCTCACAAGAACCTGAAGGCTTCTCTCTAAGGCCACAACACTTGTGATTCCAGAGCAGTGGGGTTTATAGGAGGGTTCCATCCCCAAAGATGTCAAGTCAGGAACTGTCCTTTACTGGATGTTGTCTCCCTCCAACTGCTTGAATGGCACCTCTCTTTGGCAAAGGCATGGAAACAGTTTACAATTCTCCTGGTCTACCAACTTGGACAGACTTCATAGGACTGTGGGGGTTTACCATTGCTGATTTTACCAGAAGAACACTGAAATGATGTGATAAGCAAATATTTGTTGACTATCATTATTGGGGATAATGATAAGGAGAGACCTAGGGTCAAGCAGGACTAGATGCCTCTAGGGACAATTATTTAATAAGATGAGGCATATGTACACAGAAGTAGTGACTACTCTCAAGGCAAATGAGATGCCAGAGGAGAGAGAGAAATCATCGTGCCAGATATGCTCTGAATACAAAGAGGTTAGGGAGGGACTGAGGTTAGAATTAAGATTTGAAGACAAGGAGAACACCAGAAAGCACAGAGGGAAAAAAGGTCATTCCAGACCCAGGATACAAGCAGTGGAGTAGAAAAACACCAGCATGAGTAGTGGTCAGGAAGTGAACTGGTTAGCCTGAGATAGTTCTGGCTAGATGAGGGAAGAAAAGCAAACCAAGAAAGAGGATGGATGCTCAAGAGGGATCACAGAATTTTATCTCTCTGGTCATCACTGAAGACTCCTGACTCTAAAATGCCAAATATTTTAGAAAGGTTAATCTGTAGGGGGTGAGGGGTAGAGGAGAGATAAGACAGACTAGAGCAGAAATATCAGAGCAATATCTTGGAATGTGAGAGAAGGATCCTCCAGTTGGAGGTGGCAGTGGACCAGGGAACATCAGCATGAGAGAGAAGTTCTGGAGAAGGCAATGACTTGATGAGTAGGAGAGTGGGTGAATGGTGACTGAGCAGTTGAAGGCCAAGGACAGAGAAGGATAGCATTAGAAACCATGAAACTCAAAAGACAAAGGGGAATAGACTGAGTGGAGGCGAAGGTAGACAATAAGGTTAGGGAAGACCCACGTGGACATCCAGGGAACCATCCTTGGGTTTCTAGTGAGCCAGTGGGTGTCTCTAGGGAAAGGGCCTCACGTTTGGCAGCTGTTCAACTTCACGCCTGGGAAGAAAGTATAAAATCCCTTATGGATCCTATAGAATCCAAGGATCAATCCCCAAATTAAATGGTGAACCAATAGCCATATGTTGGGTCTTCGCACAAATCCCCTTTGGCTTTCTTCAATGTTGAGCCTCCTGAATAAGACCACATTTGCTTCTCCCCAAAACCACAGTCTCATAACTCTGTACTGTTGTGATCTGTCAGAGGAAAGATTGACCTGAAACAGCCCTGGGGATACCTCCTAACAACTTGGCTTGCTAAATTAGTAGAAGAGAGGGACACATCTGAACTCTGACTTGAGAGTTGAAAGATCTGGAGCCTAACAGCAACTGTTTGAGTTAACAATGTAGGTGATTTGTTCCAAGTCAAGTCCTCAGTCTCTCAATGGGTGGAACTGTGCACATCTGCGCCCCTCCCCACACCCTCCTCCAGGGGTGGGTAGCTTGATGACTGGAGGGTGCAGGTGATCAGACTACCTGCTTGGTCTTCTGTGGGCATCCCTTGCCAGGACAACTTTGTCCCACACAACCTCCATTCCAGCTCTACTCTCTCTATCACTTCAACTGATTTCTGGTCTTTTGCAGGTGGAGGTGATCTCCTGTGGCCTTACCTTGACTTTCCCTCTTCCCCTCCCCTCTGGTCTACCTTATTCCCTCCCTCTACTCCTCAGATCAGCAAGGAAGGAGAAAGGAGAACATCTTGAGGGCTAGGAATGGGTAAGGTAGATAGGAGAATCTGAATAGGAACCAGTCTTCAGGCAGAGAGAAAAGAGAAGTTTTCAATCAGCACTGCAGAAAATGCCAAAAGCATTTCTTGGAAAAGTTCCCTCAAGTCCCAGGCTGACACAAGATAGAAAAGGAAACTGTTAACATGCAGAGGTCAAGGCAGGAGGTAAGGCAAGGCAAGCCAAGCCAATCTCTTTCCCATCAGAAAGTCATGTTTAGAAAAAAGTAACCAGAACATCCTTCCCTTCAAGTCACACCCTCTGGCATTCCTTCCTACCCCTACCTCCCAGGGCTCTGGGAAGTAAAAAGGGGACACTGATCTCCACTGTTGCTGGCAGGGGTCATTCAGGGTGTCAAGGTCTTCTCTGCACCAAGAAAAGTCCAGTCTAAACACAGGAAATGAGGGCAGGAGTGGGAGCAAGGGGAAAACCTAGCCAACTTCTCAAATTCCCTGTTTACCTACAGTATTTAACTTTAAGTTGTAAATATCATGAGTTAGAACACTCCTGACCTCAGACTCTAAAAACATTTGCCATTGCTAAACTATCTGGGGGAAAAAAGAAATTGAAATGGAATTCAGCCTAGCACCGTGAGCCTGGATACCTGAGTGCGCAGAGACTCTTCAAATTCCAACATGTGGCGGGTTGTGTTCCTGGTTACAAGGCTGCAGCCACCACTGTCCCCAGCCTCCTTTCTTCTGGCCCAGAAGCAGGTCTCAGGGCCTGAGGTTCCCAGACGCTTGACTTTGCCCCAGGCCACATGCAGTTGGAAGCTCTGGATACTTTACAGTCAATCTAGGATGCTCCCCAAACTCCCCCATCAATTCTGGCCCCACCTTAGAGGCTCACATTCCCTGGCAACCTAAATGTTGAACACAACCACTTCCCATCAATCACTTTAAAGAAAACCTTGGGGATAAACATATCACAGCCACATCAGTGATCTCTGCATGCCAACTAGTGCCTCACTTCAGAGCAGGTGCATCAGGATTATCTAGAGGGCTTGTTGAAACAGCTTGCTAGTTTCCGTCTCTAGTTAAGATTCAGTAGATCTGGGATGTGGCCCAATAATTTGCATTTCTAATGAGCTCCCATGTGATGGTGATGCTACTGGGCCAGGGACTACATGCTGAGAGTCACTGTCCTAGACTCCAGTAGGTCCTCCTGATTCTCACTAAGGTCCTTCCCTCCAGACAACTCTTTCTTGGAATCAAGGGCACCTCCTTGCAAACCGGTTAAAAGGAATGGAGTAAACTGAGACAATCCTAAATTTCCCTGCACTCCCCTTGGCTATCTGCTCACCTGGGGTCTCCTCATATAGTAAGGGTCTGACTGCATGGTCAGTGTGAGTAGGAGCACCCCACGACTGGCCTTTGCTGTGCATTTCTGCCCACTCCCCAATTCCTTAGAAAACTCCATGAAGACTCACCTCAAGCTCTTGAAGGCAAGTGCACAAAAATGGGGTTTCATCATCCATACCTGGTTTGTTTTGTCTGGGAATTCTACTTGCAGGTTTCAAGCCTTCTGAATGAAATCACCAATAAGCAACTTTAGACGGGAAAGATTAGCTAAGCAAATACTTGACGCCTACCAGATGCACCCCTAGAAACAGACATGAGCTCACCCACCTTTCCAACACCTTGTCAATTCTTGTCTGCAACCCAGGGGCTTGTGACCTCAGCAACAGAGCACACAACACATCCTGGTAAGTAGCACAGGAAGGGGTATCTAGACCTGGTGGTACAGGGCGTCTGATCCGCACAGAGATGGGAAGTCAACCCTGAACCATGGGATTTTCAAACCATGGGGAGTTATGGATATAATACTCCATTCCAGACCTCCTCATAGAAGCCAATTACACCCCTTAGCAGCTTCAGCCAAACTTCTTTGGCCCCTACAAACCCCGCCCCCCCCCATTTTGAAATTATTGCTCAGTGGTGCTCACTTTACCTGGACCCGCATTCTGTTCTGTATATGCCCTGAATGACACTGCCCTTCAACCCTGTGACAGTGTTTTTGGTGTATCAGTTTGCTAAGCTGCAGTCCTCAGTTCCATCACACACTAATATAAGTGTTGCTGTAAAAGGAGCTAGTAGTTGTAATTAAAATAGATAATGAGTTGACTTTAAGTAAGTGGCCCTCATTACATCAATCAAAAAGCCTTAAAGTCATGGAGGGAGGGGCCTCCCTGGTGGTGCAAGAGGTTAAGCACTGCACTATGAAGTATCCACAGCCACTGCAAGCATGATGATCCCTGGCCAGGGAGTGACCACATGGCACAGCAGACCTCTCCTGCCTCCTCTTCTGCTCCCCTCAGCAGTATATTTCAGTAGATTTGCCTGTTCTGTTCCCTATTCTGTCTCTGGTGAGTCCTTTCACACACTGCACTCTGGCCTGTACCCCAGTTCTTATAAGCATAAATAAATAAATCTTTAAAAAAATAATCACAGAGGGAGAGAGGTCCTCCACTCCCACCCAATGGACCACATCTTCTGTTTAATGGCTGTCCTAGGAATTTTGGATTTCAGTATTTAATCTCCACAATTATGTAAGTTAATTCCTTGTAATAAGTCTCTTAGCACATTTACCTATGTATAGGCACACATTTTATTGGCTCTGGTCCTCTTGAACCCTGGAGTAGACAAAATGGCTTCTTCAATGTCCTAATACACAGAACCTGTAAATACATTGCCTTACACAGATGTGATTAAGTTAAGGTTCCTAGTTAAGGTGATATCCTGGATTATCTGAGTGAACTCAAGGTAACCACAGGGTTCTTATAAGAAGAAGGTAGGAAGATAAGAGTCAGAAGAAATACTTCAGGGTGCCACTGACTTTGGAGCTAGAGGAAGAACAAACCAAAGTATGTTAAGTGAACTCTGGGGATTGGAAAGAGCAAGACATATTCTCCATTGAAGTTTCTGGAAGAAGCACAACCCCACCAGCATATTGGTTCCAGGTCTTTTGTTCCCCCAGAGTCATAAGTATGCACATTTGTTTTAAAGTACAATGTTTTTGGTGATTTGTTACTGCAGGAATAGGAAACAAATTATCTTTGCCTTTGATCGTTTCTATTTTGTCCTCTTGAATTTATCATTTAGTCAGTTTGAGTCTGGTGATAGTTTCTTAGCATTTTCAAAATCATTCCATTATTTTCATAGTGTCTATTTTGAGAAGCTTGTAGTGGGTCTAATTATTGATTTGTTTAAGTAATCTGTAATTTCACTCTAGTTGCTCTTGAAACAACTTTTCCCTATATTTATTGTTCTGTAGTTTCAGTATGTCTATAGGTGCACTTTTTAAAATGTAAATTCCTGTTCCTTACTGTGCTTTCCTTCTACTGATTTTGGAAGTTCTTTATCATTTTTTTCAATATTGTCTATCATCTATTCATTCTAATCTCTTCTTCGGTACTCATTTCTCACTTTTATTGTATTTTATCACTACTGTCTTCATATCTCTTAACTGCTTTTTCATAGTATCCACTTTTTTATTCCTCTGTGTTGCATTCAGAGTGATTTCTTCAACCCTCCCTTCCATTTACCAATTATCTTGTAGTACAGATATCATTAAATTAAGGATTTTAAATTGGGAAACCACTTCTAGAATTATATTAACCACTTACAGAATTTTCACTTTCTGTATTTTTGATTTCTGGAATTCTCATATGATTCTTAAATCTGCCTATTCCTTTTGCATAGTATTTATTCTTTCCTGATGCTTTCTATTTCTTCATACAACTCCTTAACATTTTAATATAGATTTATAGTCTCTTTCGGAACACCCCATTATCTGGAAATCTTGGGATGCTAATCTTCACTCCTCTGCCTGCTGCTTTAGTGTTGACAGTGAATGTTTCCTTGTGTAACTTTTCATTACAAACTCCTCTTTCTCTGCATCACCCTCCCTTGGGGATTCTGATTGGTTTGGATTAAGAAAGTACCTGCCAGAGTGCTTTGACTTTTGTGTCTACAGATGACAGAGTTATCACCAGCTCAAAACCAATTTTTTCAGGCTAATTTATTTGCTTATTGATTCCCACACTGTGTGAATAATATAAATTCTGTTTCCAATTCCATGTAGCACAGTCTTGGGGATTTGATTGTCCAGATCTCTAGTGGGCAGAGATTTATTCGTTCCCTTCTTGACAAACACAACCTTATGCATTCCAACTCCCCAAGTCATCTTTGGTACCTGTGTAGTTACTAATACCCAATCTCCACATGAAGTCTCTATAGGATTTCTTCCCTGGTCTAATCACACCACACACACTTTCCCCTTATCCCCTGGGGGAGGTCCAGCTAGCATACCCATTACCCTGGTGTTTAAGTCATTCTTCATTTCTCTCACCTGAAGATTTAACTTTCTTTCTTGCAAGTATGTATAAATATTTAAATATTTCGTGTTGTTCTATTTCATGCAGCATCTCAAGTACTTGGAGTAGGAAGGTCTCACGTTATATGAATTTGCATGTTGGTGTGAACCATAATTCATTGCAGTTCTTTATGATCCATCTGATTCTAATATTTCGTGTTGTTCTATTTCTAGATTCTATTCTGATTCTATTTCTATTCTATTTCTATTCTGTTCTATTTCTGATTCTAATATTTTGTGTTGCTCTATTTCATGCAGCATCTCAAGTACTTGGAGTAGGAAGGTCTCATGTTATGTGAATTTGCATGTTGGTGTGAACCATAATTCATTGCAGTTCTTTATGATCCATCTGATTCTAATTATCCAGAGCCTTTGGAAGACAAGGACCTTGCCTGATTCATGCTTATGTTCCCCATGCAGAGGTTACCTGTCAGGACCATGACATTAAACAGAATCCACTTCAGTCTCTACCATCTTCTTCCTCATAAAACCCAGTTCTTTTTCTCTTTCTGATATGTTCTGTAACTTTTCACTACCTACTATCATCTCTCGTGAGGGCACAGCCCACTCTGGTTGGCTGATGGTCAGTGATCAAGGATAATGTGATGCAGGAATGGATGAAAGAAAGAATGCATAAGACTCAGGCAGCCAACCCAACACCATTCCAGCCTCAGAGCCCTGAAGTCTCTGCTGTTTACAACACTAGTTGGTCAATTAAGGCTCACCAACTGACTGAGGCAGCTGACTCAGGGATGTTCATCTCCTTTCCTCCCAGGACTCAAACTCTAGGCTCTAGACTAGACCTTAGGCAGCACTTAGGAGATCCTGTCACAGTCTCTGTCTTTACAGCCTCCCCCTCAGGCCCTCTCTTCCTACATGGCACAAAGCCCATCAGATATACTCTCTTCCCCTCGATGTTTGGCCAACTCTTAGGGCTGGATACCCAAGCTCTGAGCCAGCCCCTGAGAATGGGTACCAGAAGAGCAGAGAGGGCTTCCTGGACACAAATGCCTCTGTCTTCCCATGAAATAAAATGTTCCTATTCTTACCTCTCATTAAGAGTTCAAGTGTTGTTATCTGACTTGACCTTTATCACAGGGGAGCCATCAACTCAAATGTGATCATAGATGTAAAAATACAGTGTGAACAGTGGCAGGCTTTACAGGAAATGGTCTTTCTGAATGTCCCCACACCCCTGGTTGCCATATTGACCACATCCTTGCTGCATTCTCAGAAAACTGGAGACTAGCCATTGCATTTCATACCCATAGTGGGTACTGTGCCGAACCCAGCAAAGGAGGGCACAGTTTTCATAGCAGACTAGGGATTTTTAATTGGTAGTTTTTTCCGATTATGAAAGTTGGTCATGTTTGTTATAGAAAATGGAAAACACAGAAAGTCACAAAGAAGAACAAAGCCATATATAGGCTTCCCATGCAGAGACTACCACTGTTTAGGTTCAGCCTCTTCAAGTCTTTTTGTAACTTTTACAAACATGAATTGTCTCGTCCTATGTTTGTCCATCCTGCTGCCTTTACTTAACATTATATAATCAGCCCTTCCCCAAAGACTAAACTATTCTAAAAAAAAGAAAAACATTAAGAATTTATACAAATTTCATAGATGCATGTTACGTGATTTATTTACTGACTCTCCAATTGCTAGACATATAAGTTTTTTCCATATTATAAGTTACTGAGCATAAGAATTATGTGATCAAACATTGTTCAGTTGACTGGACTTCCACTGAGTCTTTCAGGAAGTATTGCTAAACCATTTGGTAACAGCCCTCACTCCAGACTTATGCCAGCGGGTAAGAAAATGTGCAGCAAGAGAGGAAAACTGAGGAACAAAGATTTTCAGGGCCACTGCTGTTAAGCTTGACTTGGGAAAATAAAACAAGAAATTTAAATACACATCCTAATTTGTATCTGTCAGTGTGAAGGACTGAAGTAGCAAAACTCTCCCTCAGTTAGTTGTGTCTGTGGTGAGATACCAGTTGTAGCTGTAGAGGAACGAGTCAGGAGACAGTCTCTCTCTCTTTAAGAGGCCAAATTCAGCTCAATCACTGCAATTCCCAGCTGTCTCCCTGTTTCCTCTACTATAAAATGTGGATGATACACGCTTTGTAGCACAAGAGGTTGGTTTAGCAGTCTTCTGAAAAGACCTACCCTTGTTCACTCATCCTTTAGCTTAATATGGAATATAATGGGCCTCCCAAGTGAGAGCTCCTCAACCCACTTGCATTCACAACTACATGTCCCTATGCCCTGCATATTTTACTGTGCATGTGTCCTATTAAAATGTTTGCATCTTTGTGATGACAAATGATAATTGTTGCCAAAAATGTGTTGTACTTAGGGTGGAATTTTGAACATTTATAATTTTAAAGTAACCCAATCAGGTTTGACTCATGCCTGCCCCATTCCTTGTTAATTTTACACATTTCTCTGTTGCATTTACATGTTGATTCAGTGGTCTGTGCTTTCCAGGGACAAGAAGTACTGAAGAAGGAGATTTGCACAACAGCAAGTCCACGAGGGCAGCCTGCTGATAGAAAGGGCAGTTTGACAATGAAATGGACAAACACAGAGCCATCTAGGCTCAATTTCCAAGTCAGTGACAAGGGCCAGGGTTGAGACGGCCCAATAGATATGACTGGTTCACTATTAATTTGGCCCTGTCAGTATGAGGTGGGTAGAATGTAACCCCAGGAACAGAGACTGGGAATCCATGACTATATTCCTACTAGTATTAGGCCCTCAGTAAGGATCTCTGTTGGGCCCTTGGGCAATGAAGCCAAGAGTTCCCAGTGAGCCTCTTTCCTGCTTTCTCCAGAGAGAAGCTATTCAGCCAGACCTTTGAAATGGACTCAGTGACCTGTTCAGGCCTCTTTCAGACTTCACATGGCTATTCCATGAAATCTCAGGGAGAAGTAGAGCTGAAGCATGAGAACAAAGGAACATGGGGTGAGAAGGAAGAGATGGGGGCCCAGGCTTTCCTTGAAACTCAGGAGTATAACACACTAGTGGAGCCTGATTGGGGGTGCAGTTCACCATCATGGAACAGTTTCTGCTGGTCCTCACCCTGGGCCTAACAGCTTCCACAAAACCTGAGGCCCCTCTGTGGGTGATGGCCAAGCAAGGAATACTCTGATGTGGCATAGATGGAGCTGGAGGTTACAGGTGCCCCTCAGCAGCACTCACCTCCAGAGCTTGCTTCAGCTTTTAGAGGAAGATGCACAGATACCAGCTTCTGTTTCAACCCTGCTAGATAGACAGAGGGACTTATGGGAGAGGGGACATTGCTTTCTACTAGAAACAGTGAGGAGAGGGATCAGGAAAAGGGAGGATTCTATTCCCCTAACTCTGAAGGACACACTTGGAAAGGCAGGACAGATTTCAGTCAACACAAGAGAAACTGGGAAAGCCTGTTGCTCTAGAAGTTGTTGAGCCTGCCTTGAGTTCCCCGACACGGGTTGTACAGCAGAGGCAAAAAGATGTCAAGAGGATTCCTGTCTCTGAGCAGATAAGCTTTTTCACACCTTCAATTCTGAAGCTCAATAATTCTATAAGCCAGAAAGCACCATTTTTCTATAGGTCAATTTTATCATCATTTATATAGATTCTATACAATGAGAAGTTTAAAGCACTGTGAAATTCATGACAAGCAATGAAGGCAGGACAGTGGGGTAAACTTCTGCCTACAAACAAGGTGAAATGGGCCTCTTTGCTCCCTGAAAGCTCAGTCTTAAGTATCCCAGTGCTCTCTTGTCTTTTCTGTGGAAGTCTTTGAGTTCTTTCTCCCATGAGTCTTTGAGATTTATTTCCATTCTAGGAAAAAATAAACCAAAAACCCATGCCTGACCTTTCATGGGTGCCTCCCTTGCCCCACAACTAGAGTGTAGAATTCCTTTCTTGTAAAATGTCACAGCAAGGAAAGCAGTAAGGTGACCACTTTGTCTCAATTTGTCCAAAATGCATCTAGTTTTTAAATTCAAAGTCCAGTGTCCCAGGAACCTCTACAACCCTGGGTAAATACAGATCACACCTGGAATTGGGCAACTTAAGGCAACTGCTTCTTGGAATCTTGGAAAGTTCTCAAGAAGTCAAGTGCAAACATCTATACTTGGTAAAGGACCTTCCATAGGAGACACTCAATGAATGTGTGAGACCCAGGCTCCTGCACCAACCTTCCCAGGCCCTTCCCTCAAATGCACTGTGAATCAAAGGCAAAGCAAGAAGTTTCCAAAAGGGCTGAAAGCACAAAGTAGGGATGACTTTTAAACAGACTGTAAAGTGGTCCATTTAATTGTCTCCTGCAACCTCTTTGGCAGCCAATTGGTGGGATAAATGTGGCTCTGGAGGTCTGCTGCCCCCTTAATCCTCCCTCTGCGACTTTCCCTTTTTCCCAGGGCCAGGGGCCTCACTGCAGTGTCCGGCTGGCTCTTCTCCTGAGGAGCCCCACAGAGCTCAACCAGGAATTGTTAGACATCCACACCCCACACTTAAACTTTCCAGGTACTCTTCCCTCTACCTAACAAGCTGACTGGGTGAATTAGCCGGATAAACTAGTTTTGACCTGAGGTCTGCCTAGGTATGTTTTTCCAAACTTGATATGTGCCACATTGGAGTCACAATTTAGACATGACACAATTTAGACTGATGCTTCCTGGAGCATCAGTGTTACTCCAAGACTTGGGGAAAAAGACAAGATATTTTTTGGAAACAAGTGGATCTGTTGTGAAAGAAAATATACAATACAACTGATTATAAGATAAAATAATATATCAAAGAACTGTAACACTCAGGTTTAGTCAAGCTATATCTCCACACACCTCTCTTCATTGCCTTGTCCTACCCTATGTGGAAACTTTTCACTCCCT
Source organism: Galemys pyrenaicus (assembly GCA_019455555.1). Lineage (NCBI taxonomy): Eukaryota > Metazoa > Chordata > Mammalia > Eulipotyphla > Talpidae > Galemys > Galemys pyrenaicus. The sequence continues at coordinate 490,673 of JAGFMF010011876.1, forward strand.
TCTAGAATTCAGGGCATCTTGGGGAGCAATTTGATAAACACTACCTTACTATAGCCCACACTGGTAACATCTGCACTTTACCTGAGGCCTGTGCTCTGGACAATATTTCCCAAGGGCATTGAATCAAGCATTTTTCAGAGCATAAATTGCTACTATTAATGTTTAGATGAACAAAATGAAACTTGTCATCAGAAATATCAGGTTTCTGCAGTTCCACTCAATGGGGCAAAGCAGCTGCTCATTGGACAGCATCATCCTATCCTTCAACCCTGCCAGTACTCTCAGACTCCCTTCCTTGGTTTCACTTGATCAACTTAATCCATTTCAAGCAGCAGGAAACATGCCCAGAGCATCCAGGTCCTCTAAACTGAGAGAACTGGGATTGCTCAGGGACAACCCAGGCAGCCAGCAGCCTCCACTCCTGCTAGGTTTCATACAGGTCACCCAACAATGCTGACCACTGGCCAAGTCTCATCTCAATCAGCAATGTAATAGTAAATAAGAATTTAAGAACTTTGAAAAACATGAGCTACCACTGAACCTGGGCCCAATGATCATACATAAGCAAATATAGAACTGAGAGGCTTTCTGTGGCCATGGAGAAATGGGTAACCCCAGCTGGATATGTGCTCTTGGGTGAACTATAGTTGAGAAAAAATGTTTAGGAATATAGAAGCAAAAATCAAGTTTAATGGGGCTCCCTGGTGGCCTAGGAGTTAAGTCTCAGTGCTACTACCATGATGACCTGAGTTTGACCCCTGGCCAGGGAGCTGACCCACGTGGTTCAGCAGACCTCTCCTGTCTCACTACTGTTCCCCTCAGCAGTGCATTTTAGTACAGTGTATTTCCCACCTGTTCTGCTCCCCACTCTGTCTCTAGTGAGTCTTCTCACCTCCTCACCTCTGGTCAACACCCCAGTTCTTTTATGCAAAAATAAATGAAAATAAATAAATAAAATTTAAAAATCAAGTTCAAGGAAAAAGAGACATCATCCATCAAGAAAAACTGGAGCACATAAGTATATAAGATCCCATCCAGTTACTAAGTGAGCTTTAAGTTGATTCTAAAAGCATCCTCATCCTGGATGAGATAGAAGAGTGAATTACTTCTATAGAAGACTCAGAAACAAAAAGAATCAAAGCAGAAAAGATAGAGAAATCCAAAGGGGAAAAATGAGGTCACACTTCGAGAACTGAGATTCCATCAATAAAAATAATATATAAGAGTTATAATATATCTGGAGTTCCAGAAATTGAAAATGATAAGGGAAATGATAATATATTCAAGGATATAATAGAGGAGAATTTCCCAAGCTTAAAAGATGTAATGAAGCTAGAAATAGAAGAAGCAAGACATACACCAAATTTCTATGCTAGAAAAAGAAATACAGCTAGATGCATAATAGTAAAACTACCAAGAATACAAGACAAGGAAAAAATAATGAAGCTGTTAAGGGTGAAGAAACAGATAATATACAGAGGAAAACCTATCAGACTTCTCAGAAGATACACTATGCCAAAGAAGGGAGTGAAAGGATATATTCAAAAAACTGCAAGACAACAAATGCCAACCACGAATTTTGTATCCAGCAAAATTTTCCTTCATATATGAAGAAAAAATATGGACTTTCCCAGACAAACAGAAACTCCAGAAATTCAGCATGACCAAACCTCCTCTCCAAAAAATTCTGCAACAAGCACTAGAGCCAAAACCATTAGACGAATGAAAAAGAGGAACAGTATAAGACAAAGGAAAGCATAACACAAAAAGACAAAATGGCAAACGCAGATGACAGCATAACAATTTTAACTTTAAATGGAAATGCACTAAGCTCAGCAATAAAAAGACACAGTAGCAGGCAGGATTAAAAAACACAATCCAACCTTCTGATGTCTTCAGGAAATACATTTAAACACAAAAGATAAGCACAGAGTGAAAGTAAAAGGCTGGAAAACAGTCCTACAAGCCAATGGACAAAAAAAGAAAGCAGGAACAGCCATACTTGTATCAGACAAGACAGACTTCAAAATAAAAAAGGTAAAAAAAGGCAAAGAAGAGCACTACATAATGGTCAAGGGCATAGTATTTCAAGAAGATATAACACTCATCAACATATATGCTCCCAATGAAGGAGCACCAAAATATATCAGACAATTACTATCAGCTCTGAAAGAAAACATCAAAGAAAGCACCTATATAGTAGGGGACTTCAATACCCCACTCTCACCAATGGACAGATCAACAAGACAAAAAATAAACAAAGAGACCAGAGCCCTCAATAAAGACCTAGAAGCCATGAACTTAACGGACATCTAGAGGACCCTACACGCAAAAAAATCAGATTACACGTTCTTCTCAAGTGCACATGGAACATACTCCAGAATTGAACACATAATGGGTCACAAGACCAACATCAACAGTTACAGTAAGGTCAAAATTATTCCCACTATATTCACCAATCACAAAGGTATCAAATTAGAAATAAATCACAAAAAGAAAACAAAAAAACCTACACACATCATGGAGATTGAAACCCACACTACTGGAAAAACAATGGCTTATAGAGGATATTACAGAGGAAATTAAAAAATACTTTGAACTGAATGACAATGAGGACACACCACTCCAAAATGTATGGGATGCAGCAAAAGCAGTACTAAGAGGAAAGTTTATAGCAATCCAGGCCCACATCAACAAACAAGAAAAAACCCAAAGAAACAATCTAATCTCACA
>JAGFMF010011876.1:498735-525172 GCA_019455555.1 Galemys pyrenaicus
AGGAATTATACTCAGTGAAACAAGTCAGAAGGCAAGAGAAAAATATTGGATGGCTTCACTATTAGGAGGAATATGAAAGAACAACAACTACAACAACAAAAAAAGAATAAGCTCAAGGAAATGGGCAATTATAACAAAAAGCAAACAAAAACTCAACAAGACCAAAAAGTCAAAGATAAACCAAAGGGACCATGGGGGGAGGGAAGGAGGGGAGAGCAAAGACAGGGATGAGGGCAGAAAGAGCACAAGGGATTGAGGTGATGGTGCATGGGTGGAATGGTGGTGGGTATTCCCTGGGGAATACAGATGATGTCAAATATACTTACTCAATTAATTAATTAAATTTTTAAAAATACTAAAAATTTTTTAAAACTAAAATAAATCAAGTTTGCACTGGTATTAAAAATTTAACTCTCTCCCTCCTTGGGTCCCACACAAGGGAGTCCCCAAGTACCATAGAGACAACCCATCTGTGTGGGTGGATACTCTGGGGTAGAGACAAGTATAAATTCACAGAGCTATTCCTTCATGTCCTTCCTCAACAGAAGTTGAGAGTGCAACGCCCCAGAAAGAGGCAGAGAACAGTCAGTGATGTAGAATAAGGACCAAAATAAGGACCAAAAATTAAGCCCGGTCCTCCAAGGAGCCGGTTCACCCAGGAGCACCCTTGGCTTCTCTGCTTCACCATTACCAGCACTTTGGCTTGGGTACATAACTGGGGCTCTGCAGAAAGGCAGAGAGGGGGTGATGTAAGGGCTACAGGTGGTTAAAATCATGGACAGGATAAAGTCTCTCAGGGGACTGATGCCCTGAGAACAGAATAAATGGTGTCTTGTCTTCAGTATCAGAAAAATACTACCCATGGGGAAGAACGGATTTTTTTTTTAAGATTTATTTACTTATGCATACAAGAGCTGGGATACAGGCCAGAGTTCAGGGTGGTGAGAGGATTCACCAGAGACAGAGCAGAGCGCAGAGCAGGCAGATGAACTGAAACACACTGCTGAAGGGAGCAGCAGCAGGCGAGGCAGGGGAGGCCTGCTATGCCATGTGGGTTGAGGCAGGGATCTAACTCGTGCTGCAGTGGCTGCAGTTTGTTTCAGAGTGTGTTGCTTAACCCACTTTGCCACCAGGGAGGCCCTGGAAGAGTGAATCTTAACTCAGTTAAGGAGTTCTGGGGGATTTCATTGAGGATTTTCCTATGCACACACTGCAGGTTGCTGGGATTGCAGTTCCTCTGGAAACTGAGAGATTAAGCCTAAAATGCCTCTCAAGGCTGGGTGTAAGAGGAATAATGAGCATAGGTCATGATGAAGTACCACTCCCTCATTTGAGGGTCACCCTCCGAGGTCAGAGGTCACCAGGGGCACTCAGGCCAAGCCCTGAGGTTTATCTATCTTTCTTCCCACTCTTCTTTCCCAGCCCTCTCCTCCCACTGAAAATTCTCCCACTGACTAGATATACATTATTTCATTACAATGGAGCCCTGGGTGTGTAATTTCCTGAAATCTGGGCAACAGTTACATCAACTACTCCTTCTATGAGATAACCTCAGCTTGGCCCCAAAAATTTCATTTTAAGGAGAAACAGAGCTCTGTGAGGCTGCCAGGCTCCCTCCTACCTCTATCTCCCTTCCCCCATTGCTGAATGAACCTGTTTTTAATTTAGTTTTTGAGTCCTGGACGCTGCCCTGCTCCCTCTGATAGTGATTGGTGAGAGGCTCTCTACTTCTCAATCATGCTATAAGCCAGCAGCTTAAAGAGAGAGTGTCTCTACATTAAATATGATTGTATTTACTCCTGCAGGAAAAGGTACAAAAACTCACTGGGAGAGCGAGAGTCACTGGATCTTAACATGAGAGTTAAGAAGAGTGAAAGGGTTTGAGCCTATGGTAATTGGAAGCATCTGCCTTGCAACCACCCAAGCTCCCCTGGTCAAAGCTGGGCTGTGTGGCCAGGGCCTGGAGAAAACACTGACTGCTGGAAACAAGCAGATCCAACCTCTCTACGACTTGTTTTCCTCATTATTAATGGGGACAATAAAAGTATCCACTTGATAGAGATGTAACGAGGATTAAATATTAAGATATTTCCATAGCTCCTGATATATTCAAACAATTCTGTTACTACTAGCTACTATTACTATTATTTTGGACATTACTATTATTAACTATAGTTTCTATTGTTAACTATGTCTCATGAAAGGATGCATGCTTGATGCAGTAATCAAATAACTGTTCCTAAATGATGTTTGAGTGTGTAGTTCTGTTTGTTGAAGCCAGAACTGACCTCACATTGATAACAATTCCAGAGAACCCACATGATCTACAAAACCCTTTTTCTATGTCATCTCACATAATTCTTACTGTATCCCACCAGATGGGAGTTGTTTGTGTTACCCAGTTTTTTTAATGTAAGGATCCCCGAGGCTCATGACAGGTGAGAAATGCTTCCCTATTTCCCCCCACTAGTAAGAGGCTGCAATGGAATTTGGATTTGAATCATCTGGCTGCATCCCCTTCACTTGGTATGTGGGGTTTTGCAGCAATAGCATAAAACAAATTGGTTAGTCTGTCCCAGCAACAAGGAACCTAGAAAAACAATCATCCTCAGGGTGTTTGGTCTCCCCATTCCCACCATATCACTCACTAGTTACGTGCAGTACAAATCCCACTGAAAGGATACAGGGCAGCCCCCAACCTCTCAATGGGAAGAGGAAAATCTCCCATCAAATAGCAAAACCACCAGAATACCCCAAGAAGAAAAGGGTTAAGTGAGTTTAATTATGGAATTCCTGACCCTAGATTTGCCTTGAGATAGTCAACTTTGTACCTGGTTTCAGTCTGATATATGAAGCTAAGTGGAAGTCTCTCCAAATTCTGATCTTAGAATTACTATGGATCAATGGAGACAATGATTAAGAGCATCTGGCTTTTCAAGTTAAGAAAAAAATCTTAACTAGTGTGAGACTTTAGAAGGCTAACAGGCCTTGGGCAAGCATGGCTAAATCATCAACATGTGATATAGTATCTTTTATAGATCTTCAAAGAAATTACTGTCATAAATTCATTTTTTTAAAGATTTATTTATGCATACAAGCACTGGGGTACAGGCCAGAGGTGTGGGGGGGTGAGAGGATTCACCACAGAGAGCGGGGAGCAGAACAGGCAGATCAACTGAAGTACACTGCTGAGGGGAGCAGTGGGCACAGCAGGAGAGGTCTGCCATGCCATGTGGGTACCCTCCCTGGCAGGCAGCAGGGATCGAACTCGTGCTGCAGTGGCTGCGGTTTGCTTCATAGTGCATTGCTTAACCCACTGCGCCACCAGGGAGGCCCCTGTCATAAATTCATTTACTTAGGGATTCAGGGTCTAAATGGACCAATCTTACAGGTTTACTTTCACTGTCAGGAATCTATTTTGGGATAGTGGCCCCTTCCGCCCATCTGTATAAAAATAGAAAGAGCTTGTCCCTCCCTGGCTTCCTCCTTGACCACTCAACCTTTGCCTCTACTCTTTCCTGCCAATTACTGATTTATAAACAACAAATTTTCTGTTTAAATTCCTCCAAGATGCTTTTAGATGGCAGGATCAAACTGCACAGTATTCTCATTCAGATCTGGCCAAAGATGAGGAGATCTGAGGATGATCTGAAACTATCTCAGAGTTTATATCCCCCCATGGAATCAACTCAGCCTTTCTTTATTGTGGTATGGGGAGAGAGCAGAAGTAGAACTGAGGATCTAGCTCCACTGTTGACAATATGATTAACGATATGGTGGGGTCCATGGTGTTATTCCCCATGGCATTGTTCCCCTCATGTTGGATACTCATATAACCAGCCCACAGAGAGCCCCATCCTCCCTTTCTGTTATTGGAGCTCCTAATTGCATACTGGAGACCTTAGCTAGTACCTTAATTTCATGACTGCTGGAAACTACCTTCCTGCAGGTAATCCCAGCCTGATCCCTGAGGAGCCCCCATATCCTCATCACAGTAGTTTTACCCTCTCAGGAAGGCCAGTCCTCGGTTGCTTCTGTCCCACCAGAACTGGTCAAAGAGCTCAAGTGTAAATTCACTCATTCCAGGTCCTCATGGACACTGGAGAAGGTGAAAAGTACCCTCTGGGGAGATAAGCCTCCTCACCACACCACTGCCTGCAGCTCATCTTCTCTTTGCCCACTCTCCATAACTTGCCAGGTGAGAGATACCTGCCTAGACATTACAAAACAGACTGGGGGCCCACTGCTTTCCTAGGACCAATTCCAGACCAGGAAAGCTGGTCCAAGCACAAAGAGCTGGTTGCTAGCCTGAAGGGAACTCGGAACATTGCTTAGAGAGTTAGGAGAAACTAGATGCTGCTGCTCTTGAGCAAGATGAACGTTCAGGGAAGGAAAACATCCTTTCTACCACCCACTCAGCGATGAGAACAAGAACAGCTCTGATCACCCTCATCTCATAGGCACCACAAATTGTCTCCTACAAGGTGCTAGGGCAAACACCTCCAAGCCACCTCTTTAAGCAAGTAACCACCTCAGGAGACCGAGAAAATGCCCTGACAGATGTTCTTTTCTAACGAAGAACAGACAACTCATTCAGCTAGTGTGTGAGGACTCCCGAATAAAGTTGGCTCAATAAACAGGTACTACACTGTCCTGTTTCTAATCCTGAGGAGGGCGCGCGCGCGCGCACGCACACACACACGCACACACACACGGGATGGTTTCGGAGCGCCACACCAAGAGCAAGGAGGGTTCCCAGTGTACCCAGACAGAGCCTCGTGGGCTGCTGCAGCGCCTACATCGCCGCCCAGCCAAAGTTGCCCGCCGTGCTGCAACTCCGGCGGGGAGTTGTGGGCTCACCTTAATGTTCCCAAAGACAGAACCGCGACAGGGGCCGGTTCGGCCAGAAGAGACGTCGCCGCCTTGGCGCGCGCCGAACTTGGGCAGGAGCCCCATGGTGGCGGGCAGCAGCGAGGCCGGTGGCGGGCGGGGCGTCGGCACCCGCTGGGGGCGGCGTCCCTCGCGCCGGGTCTGGGCCGAAGGACGTTGGCGCTGGGGCCGGGGTGGTACGGCCCGCTGGCGGTGGCGAGCCCGCGGCGGTGGCCGCAGGAGGCACGCAGCGCGGCGACTGAGCAAGAGACTGCGCGCCCAGAAGTTTTATAAGTGGTGGCAGCGCCGATGATGAAATGCGCTCTCTCTCCTCCCTCTTTTCCACGGGTGTCCAAGGCTCTGCGAGCCCCCGCCCCCGCCTCCGCGGGCCGCCCCCTCAGACAGGTGTGACGCGGTGGCCCGCCGCTCTGGACCTCGCTCCGTCCGCGCTGGTCGTTTTGCTCTTGGAACTCGCCTGGAGCCGCGAGGCTCGAGCGCGGGGCAGAAGGTCCCGCCTGCCTGGGGCGGAAAGGGGGCGGGAGGGGGCGAGAGCGGAGGGGAGGGAGGTGACGCGCCCTGGGGAAACGGAGGTAATGACTGGAGTGGGCCGAAGGCCCCAGGGGCGTAAGGGCGCTTAGGGGACGGGCGGAGCGGGATAATAGAGGGGACCGAAGAGGGGTTGATTGGCCCTCGGGGTGAGGAGGAGGCAGAAGAGGGACGCTGGAGTGCCGGGAGCCAACAGGAGCCCGGGGGTGGAGGGGAGCCCGGATTTCTGGAAGGAAGGGAAGCCCCCGCGCCCCACCCGAAGCACTTGGGGAGATTTAAGGAGCCGGTCTCTGCTTGTTTGCACTCGCCTGAAAACCTGGGCTCTCAGTTCCGGTGATGGCTCCAAGACTCGCTGAGACTCTGTTTGTGTGAGGACTGATTTATATTTAAACTGCTCTTTGCGCTGGAGAAGGGGCGGGTAACAAGGTGGAGAGATGGGGGCCGCCCCGGGCTGGGCCTGAACTCTCTGGCCTGGAGCCAAGGTAAACTGCAGGCGCTGTCTAGTGTCAGCACGGTTTGGTCTGCGTGATCTGGCCTGGAGTGTTTAGAAGAAGGGGGAGCGTGGACAAATGGGACGCACCCCACTGACCTCCTTCTCAGCTTTATTTTGTTGCCAAGACTTTTTCCAATAGAGAAAAGGTGAGGAGTTTCAAGACAAGTGTAAGTTCAGCCAAAAGAGCTGCAGCAAGGAATCCAGTTATGAAAGTATTTTTCTAGCTTCCTAGTTCTTGTAGTCCCTGGCAGAGCCAATCTCTGCAAGCTCACCCTGCTCCCATGACAAGGTAACCCTCTTACTCAGGAAGCTGTGGCTAACACACTTGGTTTCTTATTTCTTCTCCAGGTCTGATGCATTCCTGGACATGGTCTGGGCTGGCCTATCCTGGGCTTCTCCCTTCATCTGCATGGGCTCCAAGGACCCTGTACACAACAGTCTGCAGTGTTCCAGGAAAACCTACCAGTGACCATCAACCACTTTACTTACCTGCAAGCTGGGGACATCCTGAGGCACTTTCTAGAGCCCTGCAGCAGCAACCTAGACCCAGAGAAGAATGAAACTTCAGGGCTATCCTCCTAGAGAGTTGAAATAGAAGGACAGCTGCCACCACAGAACACTTAGTGTGTCCTGGGCACTGAGCTATAATACCCGTGGTAGATTGTGTCAGTCATTTCCCATGATTCCACAGAACTCCAGCGTTAGATCTAGAGTTACAGGTACAACTACAATCTGGATTTTATTTACCATGCTAGAGACATTAACTAAAAAAGTGACTGAGCCACACTGCTAATTAGTGATAGAATTTACACCACAATCCAGATTTGCCTAACTCCAAAGCCCAGACATGGGGCACTATGTCCTTTGAAAAGTTATCTATTCCAGAAACCTTATTTCAAAAGTTTAACCAAATGGACACCAGAAGAGGCCAAGATCACAGGTACACTAAAGCCACCATAACTGGAGTTATGGAATTCTTCCTCATACCCTGGATAAGGCCTTGGTATAGTCCTTTGATAGACTCCCAAGGAGAATCAGCTTCTCCAGCCTTCATCTTGATCTGCTCCATTAACCTTGTCCTCTACCCTTTCCATCTCCAAAGGAAAGGCCTATTTGGTTATGTTCACAGATGATCATATGCCTTTATCTGCTTTTACTGGGTGAGTTCAGCTATCTGCAATGAAGGCCCAACCAAAGTGGCTTCAGTGAAGTTTATTTTCTCTCATAATAAGTCCGTTGGTAAATAGTCCAGAGATCATGACCTAGGCCTGTTTAGGATTCCTTATTCTGTGGCTCTTATTCTCATGACTGGTTCATTATCACAAGATAGCTACTTTAATTCCAGCCTTTCCCCTAATTCCAGGAAGGAAGTGAAAGACAGAAAACAGATAGGGTGCTCACATCAAAGGAGAAATCTATGTCACGCACATTTCCTTAGGTGTTGTCACTTCACTCATTCACATGGCTACCCTCTGAGAAGGAGACTAAGAAATATCATTAATGCTATAGCTGCATCCTGAACAAAATGGGGTTCTATAAGGTAAAGGAGAGAAAGCTTACTGTGCATTCAACTTTCAGTATTTTTTTTTAAAAAAGGTTTATTTATTTGTGCATATAAGAACTGGAGTAGAGACCAGAGGTATGGTGGGTGAGAGGATTCACCAGAGACAGAGTGGGGAACAGAACAGGCAGACTGAAATACACTATTGCGGGGAGCAGCAGTGAGACAGGAGAAGTCTGCCATGCCATGTGGGTCCCCTCCTGGCCAGGGATCAAACGCATGCTGCAGTGGCTGCTGATGCTTCATAGTGCGGTGCTTAACCCCTTGCATCACCAGAGAGGCCCCCAACATTCATTATCTTTACCCATCTTCCTGAAGTGTTCCCCTAGGGTCTACTTCTAAGATCCTTCCCAGAGCCTTTGATTTTAGCAAAATGTTTCTTAGTATTATAGGAAAACAAAGCATAATAACAGTCCCTAACTTCAAAACTTCTGTGGTTTCAAGACCACATCAATGTGATGTAGAAAGAGAGAGGTTGTACATAGAACACAGAGCACTGAAGAGGGGCCCTAACTTATTCTAGGGCATCCGGAAGGCTTCCTGGAGGATGTGACTCTCAAGCTGAGTTCTAAGGGCTCTAAGTATTACAAGGATTAAGGTGAAGGCAAGTGAATTTGCTCCATGGCTGGAATACAAATGAAGAAGCTGAAACACTGAGTTGAATGTCGTGAAGTTTAGGCCTATCCTTAACTCAGTGGGAGAAGGCTTCTGAGCAGGAAGTGACTGGGCTGCTCTGTGATCCACATAGACCTCTCTGGTGTCTGGGTAAGAGTGCAATGAGCAGACTGTGGAAGAAATCCTAGGGCTAGAATGAAGGCCTGCTCTGCAGCAGTGGGTTTGGTGGTGGGGAGGAGAGAAAAGCACAAGAGATGTTGAAAGGAGATGGCATTGAGGTGTCACTAACAGGAGCATTGGAGATCTAACTTGGGTGACCTTCACTGGTGATGCCAACCCTGGCAGAGTAGCTTTTAGGGAAATGCAGTGAGTCCCTTGCTCATTTTGAATTCAAACTGCCATGGATATGGGTCCAGTGCTTAGGGTGGAGGTTGGGAGTTCCACATCCCACATGGAGGCTGTGGGTAAGCCTTGAGAATGGATGAGTGTCCCTGTAAGAGTGTGCTGATGAAAAGTACGTCCAGGACCCACTATGTAAATATCCAGGGCTTAGGGGGTAGACCCGGCATACATAGAGGGGAGCATGCAGCATGGAAGGAAAGTAAACCAGGGGTGGGGGACATGGATAGAGTCCAGGAGGAGGGTTTCAAAGAGAACCAGGTCTGCAGCCCTTCTAGGTTGCCCAGGAGGAAAGGTAAGACATGAGGAAGGGTGTGGTCTGGCATCAGGCTGGCACTGAGGATCTTGGCAAGAGTGTTAGCAAAGGCTTACAGATTATGGAGGTGAAGAAGGAAATGGAAGGGATAAAGAACAACTTTCCTTGGGCTGTAGTGGGAAAGAGAAAAATAAAGAGGAGCTGAGTAGCTTTAGGCTCTCTTCTCTGCCCAAATTAATCATCTCCAGCTTCCTTGGGTCTTGGCGTGCCCATGCACACCTTCTGCACTGCCTAACTTGTAGTGCTTGGCCTCTATCCTTCAAGAGCCCATCATTTTACCACCCGATTGGGCCCCCAGAATAACAGGAGATACCTGTCTGCATGATGCAGACCCAGTCTATACATTGTTGATTGTCACCCAGGAAACTAGAGGTCATTATCCCATTTTAAAAATAAATAAGCTGATGCTCAAGGCTAGTCTCTAGCACACACAGTGAGTACCTGCTTTTCTTATTACAGGGAAACTGTGAAAACAATACATGTAGTAACCCTTAATGCTGATCACCCATCACATCAGTTCTGTGACCTTAGATGACCTGTTGAACTTCTCAGATGCTCAGTGCTTCTCTTAAGAGGAATGCAATCACACCATGTGTCTAGTCCCAGGCAGAGGCAGAATTCAACCTCAGGCAGCCTGGTGCAGCACCTCAGTTCCTGGGGGCTCTGATGCATAGAGACTCACCATCGCACATGAGCAGGCCAAGTCCAGATCCCATCACATGATGACCCTCCAGGAGTCTGGAGTCCACCTTGGTGCCATGCCCATACCTACCCCCTCAGAACCTCTACTGCTAGTGCCACACCCAGCCTAGGATATTTCCCCTAAAAAAGGGTCTGAGCATTGCCTGGGGCACAGGGTCACTTCTAGATCCAGTTCCAAGACCACCCTCCCTAGTTTCTTCGCCACTGTGCATGTTCCATTCCTGCAGTGTGGGCTTACACAGCTCACATGCCTTCTGTTCTCTCTTCTAGCATGACCCAGGACCCCACACTGCACCCCTCCCCCCACTCCTCCCTTTCAGGCCCTGAGGTGGATTTTGCCTTCTCTCCACCATCCTCACCCTACTTCCACCAAGGAAACATAGTGAGGAGAAAGAGGGGGTCTGCAGTGCCAGACTTCCTGCTTCTCAGGACCCCAACTGCTCTGAATTTTATCAGGGATATACCAGTGTTCAGCACAGGGTGGTTACACAGTAATAGGATTACCATTTTCTTCCAGAAAACACTTGAGGCCTGGTTGTCTTGTCTCTGCTCCTGGTTTTACTCAGTGGAGGTCACCCACTGCTTGGGCAGGAGGCACAGCAGGCACAGCAAAAGGAGAGACCCTAGCAGGACTGGCCCCATGCCCCCTCACGTCGCCTCCCTCAGAGCTCTTCTCCCTGGTGTGAGGAACCCCAGCCTGTGCTCTACCTGCTGAGTTCAGGTGGTGCCCAAATGGTGCTTATCTCAGCCTGTCCTCTGCTGGCTCACCTCCACTCTTCATCATAACCAGCTGCCCCGAGCTGGGCTGCACCTGCCTCCTAGTCCCACAGCAGTCATGGTCACACAGCACACGTCAGCAAGCACCAAGAAGTCCTGTGGCTGGGGACCCAAACCCCGTCATTTAGATGCTACCCAGTGAACAGAAAACCAGTGCTTTGTCTCTTTGCCATGATGCTATTTTTAAACTCTTAATCTACATCATACTTTTCCAAAAGCAACTTAACTATTTCAGTTCTACTAGGAGAGAGAAAATATTTAATTGATTCATCATCCCATACCACTATTGAAACTTCTGCTGAATATTCAGGTTTTTCTAATTCTTTCCCATAAGCATGTGTTTACTTAGAAAACATGGCGACTCGCCTCCCGTCTTACAGAAAGCACTGCTCTGTGCTGAGCCCTCTCTGGCTATATGCACAATCAGGAGTTATTTAAACCCTCTGCGGGTGTTGAATGGTGGGAATGTCTTTTGTCTTTTACAAATAACACTTGAAAAACTTTTCACAGTAAGCTCTGTGCTTCAGGACTGATTGCAGGAGTGGAATTTGAACACTCTTAGATATTTTCCGTATGAAATATCAAATCATACCTCATGCTTCATTTACACCACTTAGGCCCCTTCCTCACCAAGGACACCCTTCCTAGCTCATTTAGAGGAAGGCTGGGCCCTGCTGGGGTTGGTTTGGTTATGCCAGCTGTACGGTCCATTGGGGCCCTGGGAATCTCCCTTGACCCAAGAGCCCAGAGAAGCCTTGGTGCTCAGTGAGCCAACTCAGGGCTGAGTCAAAGACACTAAGCGGGTGTGGTTATCTTGATCCAAATCCCTGCCTTCCACCCCCAATTCTGGAGAAGGAGCTCAGCACCCACGACTCTAAGTCAAAGGCCTTAGTGAGCTCGCATTCTCCTCTGGGGGGTCAATGTACTAGTTTGTGACCTAATGCAACTCACTCACCCACTCTGTGCATCTCTTGCCTCATCCAGCTGTATGAGCAGTAAACTGGGCTCACAGGCCCTCAATAATGGTCACTATTATGGTTGCTGTTTCCTTCTAGTCAGTAGCATTTCCACCATGGTCCTCTATTTCCTCCTCAACTCTTCTCCACTTTTCTCCTTAGAAAGTCCTGCTTTCTCTGTAAAGGTGCAGTGGGCCTGAAAGTCAGTCTTCTCTGTGGAAGCTGGGTTGGGGGTCGACATTTGTCACCTCTCCTCAAAGGCCAGAGGTCACTGAAGATAGACAGCTCCATTTGAGGGACAGGAGGCCAAGCCTAATTCACACACCTAAGTAAGCTTCTTGGGGTCCCACCCTCCCCTAAGTTTGGGGAGGGAGATGGGAGCCCAAGAGGGGAGCTACAAGATTAGGTCTCCTGGGCCCTGTTCTCCTCCTCATCCCAGAGACTTCGCCTCTGTGCACCTGGGATAGGCTGGGAGTGTCTTTCCTTTTTTCTGGAAGCCTAAGTCTTGTGACCATAGCATAGACACACACACACACACACACACTTCTTAGAACTCTCTTGGCATTTCCTAGTCAGAGGTGTTTTTTCTTCCCTCACTTTGCCTTCCTTATCCATGGCAGGGTCAGACCATGGTCCCTGGGGGGTGGGGTGGGGTCACAGAGCATCTTTTCCATTCTCTAAATTCCCCATATGGTCTCTTACTGAGATAAGTACCCTGGGCTTCTGCATGCTGACCTGTGTCTCCCTGGTTCTGAATCTAGGTCCAGGTTCAAGCTCCACCAGACTCTTCATCCTACTTGAAGGGACCTCCTTAGTGAGCTTCAGCTCCCTGTTTTCTCTCCTTCTGCACCCTTAGCACATTTCCATGAGTACTAAAGAGATTCCATAGCCTGTTTCTCTCTCTTGGGGAAAGGTACGGGTGTCCTACCTGGCACACACTCCAGCCTTGCACTGTTTGCTGTTTGGACTGATCCTGCCTGTATCAGGTGGATTGTGAGCCTTCAGGGCAGGGACCAGGTAAACACTGGCACAGCAAGATGCCTCCCACTGGAGACAGAACAGACGGATATCAGAGGAGCCTGAGGGACTGGTGGGGATACTTTTATCACAAACTTTCTTTCCTAGTTGAACACAGCCCAGGCCAGGGTTCTGGAGAGCGCCCAGCTCCCAAGTAGCTCATTTGGCCTTTCCCTGAACCCCCAGCCCCCCAGTCCCCAATATTAGCTGTAAACTCAGGGGCCTAGAAAGCCCTATGGGACCCTTCACCTGGGCCTGGGTCCCTAACACACCCTGGGCTGTGTGCTGCGTGCTGCTGTGCGCTGAGTCACCTGGTGAGGTCACTGGAAGTCAGGCCTCCTCCCTGGTCATGGGTCACAGGGAGGGAGCTCCTGGGGGTGTGGCTCCATTGCTGGGGATTTGTGAAGAGGAGACTCACTGCTTCTGCGCAGCCTGAGGAACAGGAAGCTGAGCAGGGTGACAGGGATTGTGCCTGAGGCTGGGATTACCATGATTCCCATACCCTGCCTGAGGGAGTGACACCTCACCGGGGTTTCTGGACTCACACTCTGAGAACCTCCCTGCAGGCATCATCACTGGAACAGTAGTTAATGGAGTGGGCATCTTGTAATGGGCTCTCCCCAAATCCGTCCCACTTCTAGTAAAAGCACACAACCTTCCTTTGGGGTACTGGCCCTCTCTGCTCTCAGGTTATGAGGTTATATGCTGAGCCCCATATCCTGGGCAGGATAGCATGCTGGAGTCAGAAGCACAGCTTGCTCTTTCCCTGGGAGGCCAGCGCTGGCACACCCCCTGGGCTTGGGATCTGGGGCATTTCTGCTCCAGGCTGCTCAAGGAGTGGGGAAGAGGGACCAAGACCACCAAGCCTGGTCCCTGTGTCCTTCAGAAGCTAGATCCTGTATGACCTGGCAGTTCTGTGAGCCAATGGATTCCCATTATGGTTTAAGTTCTGTTGAGCTGGATTTCCTGATGAACTCAATAAACCAAGGTTTGGACAACACTGAGCAATTCCCAGAGTATCCCAGAGCCAGATCTTGCTTTACCTTGCAGCTGCCACATGAGAACCTAAGACTTGGATGTCATGGGCTTGCCCGTCCCTGAGAGGTTAGTGTGGCCTGCCAGCGGGTGTTCTGAACACAGGCCTGTCCTGCTGCTGGATCTCTCACAGCAAGAAGTCACTTATGGCCTGGGCCAGTCCTGGCAGCCGAGGACACAAGGCAGAGACAGGACTGCCCAGCAGGTTCAGAGAGAAGATCGAAATGCCAAGACCTCAACAACATTTGGAGGAAACGTGTACAGGCCCACTAAGACTTACACTCATGAAGAATTTGTATTAATCAGGAAAACAATTATGTTATGACATCAAATAAGAAATAGGACAGATTTATAGATTACACACATATGTATAATTGCAATTATGTTTTTCAAATGGCTAGGGTAGGGCCTCCCTGGTGGTGCAGTGGGTTAAGCAACGCACTGTGAAGCAAACCGCAGCCACTGCAGCACAAGTTCGATCCCTGCTGCCTGCCAGAGAGGGGACCCACATGGCGCAGCAGACCTCTCCTGCTTTGCCCACTGCTCCCTTCAGCAGTGTTCTTCCGTTGATCTGCCTGTTCTGCTCCCCGCTCTCTGTGGTGAATCCTCTCACCCCCCACACCTCTGACCTGTGCTTGTTTGTATAAATAAACAAAAATTTTTTTAAAAAAAAAGGCTAGTGTATAGAATATTTTTAATAGTAAGAGAAAATGTAGCAAGATGTTAATAATGATGATCTCTCTAAGGTGAGAATATGGGCGTTTTACAAAATCTCATTTTTTTGACAAGTTTCTAATTTCTATGGCTTTTATCTAAAAATGAAGCAGCTAAAAATAAACCTTCTGAAAAAATTAAAAGGGGGGAATCACTTGGTCACATAGCAGTTCTCCATAAAAACCATTTTCAGACTTGAAACTGGATTATTATCTGGACAAATGTCTGGGAGGATGTTTGCCCTGCTCTGACCCCCCTTGCATCCATGGTGGGCACGTGGAAGGCCGCTCCCCTAGTGCTCGCGCTCCCATCTCTGACCACAGCCCAGATGTGCCTCAGATCAGAACTCTGTGCCTGGGAGCACTCACACCCGACAGCCTGCAGACTCTGCTGCTGCAGCTCCTCATGGTGCCCAGTGCTGTGTGCTCATCCTCACCACAGCCTGTCATTGCACCAGTTCACTAGACAGAAAACAGGTTCAAGAAGTTTGCCTTTGGTCACAGGCCAGTGAGGGCAGAGCTGGACCTAGAACTGCAAGTCACCTGATACTCAACCCCCAGCCACTGAGCACACTGTGGTGCTGCCTTCCCAGATATACTGGGCCACGTGTGTGTGTTTGTTCCTGTCACAAATGGTACTGAGCACCCACTGTGAATATGGCATGATTCTCATTAAGAATCACGATTCTTTTCCAGGAGGCACCAGCACAACCCAGCAGCTCGTGACACAGCTGACACTAGCGGAGCAGTGTGTGCACCTGTGGGGCATGCAGCCCTCTTTTAAGCTGTGGGCAGAATATATCAAAGCTTCTATTTATAGTTCTTTTCTGTCTCCTGATTTTTCATTTCTGCTATTATGCATTGATGATATGCATGATACTGTTGATATAGTAACATCTGTATAAAATGGCGCTAAATCTTTGATGGCTGTATAATTAGAAAACACCTACTAATTTTATTTATGAGAGTATATATGTAAAACTGTTCAATAGATGATCAGGAAAGGTCTGTGGGACCTGGATTATGATGAGGTTTATTCACGCAGAGAGGAGGGAAGAGGACATCAAAAGCAGCAGGAGAACAGCACCAACCAAGGTTTGATTTGATGATGTGCCCAGCATAACTCAGGAAAAGTGATTTCAGTTCCTGCAGCCCTGCCTCCTCCCTCAGCCTAGGATCCTGCTGAGCAATAGCAAAGGCAAACCCTGCGGATCCCTGGACCCCTACAGTCCTAGCTGCTTGCACAACTAATCTAGCACCCACCTGGGCTGGGAAATGACCCCAATTTCAAAGCCTTTGAACTGGGATCCTCTGCTTCCTCTATCCCCAGTCTCAACTGCTCCCATTGCCCTGCCCCCTTCTGGCTCCTCCCAGCTGGCCTTGGGCCCTGGGTCCATGGTCCCCAACCCCCACCTCCTCAGCCTCTGCTGCCTCTGCCCTCCAGGTCCCACTCCCTTATGTACTTCCCAGAGGAGCTGCTCATTCTTGACACCCTTCTGGACAGCGATGTGAAAGGGGGAAAAATAGTACTGGACACTTTCTCCTGGGTCCCCAAAACTACTTCCAATCTTCTGTCTTTTAAACCTCTCCTCCTCCTTTTGAGGCTCACACATTTAGCCCAGTCCCCTAGATTGCCTTTCTCATTTTGTTGTCCACCCCTCAGATGTCACTCGTTCCTGAGCATTATGGCTGTCCATGTGCCACCCCCTGTCCCCTCTCTCTCAGTCCTGCCTTCTTCCACTCTGAAAGCCCTTAGCTTCCTCACTTCCCCATCCAAACCCCCACCAAGTAAGCAGCACCCACACCCAGGCTCTACCTTTACTGGACATGGCTACACCTCTGGAGCACCCACGTTCTACTCTGGCCCCATCCCAGTTGCAGCTGACCGTGCATCTGAGAGCCACACAGCACTTTCAGTGCTTCAGTTCTCTACCTCCCCGCCTATGTCCACTTCCTTCCAGCTAGAACGCCGACATTCCTTCTCCTGACTGAAAGGGATAAGATCCCTGAACTGTACTCTGAGTCCATCCCTTCCTGCCTTCTCAGGCAGTAATTTCCTCTTTCAATTTCTTCCCTCTCCCCTGAATCTCCTCCCCTCCCCTCTCCTCCCCTCTCTCTCTTTCAGATTAAGCCAGGTTTTTTTTTTTTGGGGGGGGGTGGGACTTGTGCATTTAAACCTCTTCCTTCCACACATTTGCTTATGCTTCCACATAAAACAGAGCAACCCTCCACCCTTTGGCTTCCTGTTGACACTGTCCTGTTCTTCATCCTCCCTTATGGTCGTGTTTCCTGAGATTGTCTCAATTTTTCTCACTTACCATTCGAACATCAACCTACTGCAAAATGGCTCAGAGCTTTTACCATCACAATGGAGTTGTCCATGACAAGGTCACCAGGGGTCTTGCTAACATATCTCCTGGATGCTTGGGTTCTGCTCTTGGGGGGCCCTCGGCAACCTGTGGTCAGGCCTGAACCAAGAATACTGACATCTCTGCTGTGGAAGTCACTGTGGGCCATGGTAATGGGTTACCTAAAGCCTGATGAACTATTTCTGTTCCTTTGAGGATGCTGATAACATCAGAGCCTGACCAACACCCATGGTTCATTTTAATTGATAACACAGAAGAAAATATGATCAATACATCAAGTAACTGATTAGACTGCCAGGCACCGCCCCTCTGCACTGAGATGAAGAAACTCCTCACCCCTGCGAGCCCACACATTCCTTTCTTCCCTATATAATGTCTGGGAGGCTGCCTTTTCTTTTCTTTCTTTCTCTCTTTTTTTTTTTTTAAGATTTATTTATTTACGCATACAAGAGCTGGGGTACAGGCCAGAGTTGTGGGAGGTGAGAGGATTCACCAGAGACAGAGGGGAGCAGAACAGGCAGATGGACTGAAACACACTGCTGAGGGGAGCAGTGGGCGAGGCAGGAGAGGTCTGCTACGCCATGGGGTCCCCTCCCTGGCCAGTGGCAGGGATCGAACTCTTTCTGCAGTGGCTGCAGTCTGCTTCATAGTGCGTTGCTTAACCCATGGCACCACCAGTGAGGCCCCTCTTTTCTTTCTTTTTCTTAAGTGAAGTACTGTTGCTGTACATCCTTGTTAATGTTTTGACAGTGTAGGACTTCTCTCCTCAGGTGCGGTTGCCATAGCTCTCCCACCACCAAAGGCCCATATCCCTCCACTGTAGTCCTTCTTGAGTCCTTACTTTGCTGTCCTCCCAGTGTGGTGCCACTGGCTAATAAAACTCTTTTATGGAAACAATCTTGAGGTTCAGATTTCTAAGCACAAGCAACAGGATTTGGTTAGGCTAGTAACGACCTCTGTCATTCCCTTGTAGGTGTTTTTCCCCACTTGGTTTACACTCCTCCTATTTCTCCTTCTCTACTCTGGCTGCTTCTCAGGCGCCTCCCCAGCATCCTTATGGGCACACACCCCTCAAACATCAGTGCTCCTCAAACACAAGTGCTGACCCTCTTCTCTTCTTGCTCAACATCCTCATGATATTAGGCAGCTCATGTAGCCGCTAATGACTGACACTGACTTTCTCTAACCCAGACCCTCTCTGATTCCTGAGCTATACACAGGTAGCCCTGCCCTCTCACCTGGGGGGCACATAGATCACTGGACCTCAGGCAAGAACATCCATCTTTCTTCTCAAACTGCCTTTCCTCCTGCTCATGTTTCCTACCAACAACTCCAAGGCAGAATCTCCTAGTCTTGCTAGATTTCTTTCTCTTCCTCCCAGGCAGGCAATTGCAATAGCAGTAGATAGTCATGACAGGAATCTTGGCACTGTTTATCCCAGCCTAAGATAACTCACTCCCTGGAGTCTCATGTGTTAAGAGTGTGGGTCTTATTATTCACACTGGGCATCATGTGACCATGTGGTCCTCTTCCTGGCGCCTCATGCTTCCCTCAATTACCCCCTCCTCCTTCAGTCTCCTTAAGTTCCTGCTTTTCAAGAAATTGGCGATTTCCACATGTTCATGCCCTGGTAAGTGCCCCCACACTCTGCCTTGGGACATGCACCTCGGCCATTCTCTTTTTGTACAAAGTATTCACAGTGGTGGATGGAGAAGACATTTAGACTGTGATGGGGGGAGAGGGTGAACAGCTCTAAGAATGCCTCCATTCCAGCTGCAACTTGCCAGAGTATTTGAAGACCTAAGATATACTGAATGTCGCTCATGTGCCTCAGTTATGAGCTCATGAAGTTCGGTTAGTCTTTGACCCATACCCCTAGTTAGATAACTTTGCTCCTCCCATCCAAGCAGGCCATGTCCCTCCCTTGATCTTGGTTTGCCTTGCAAGGCCCTTCTTCTTCCCTCTATTCCTGAGAGACAGAGTCATAGGTCAGAAGGAAGATAGGCAAATCCAATCTGTTTCCAGCCTTTTCTGCTACTAAGTCCTCTCACTGAGAAGGCGCTTCAGTAAAAGTTGGTGAAGAGAGCCAGAGGGCAGGAACAGGGCTCTAGTAAGTCCGGAGTCTCAGGCCACTCACTGGACCTTGGGAGCTGGTGTTCTCACCTGTAAAGTATGCGTGGTCACCGGCAGTGGTCTGTGCAAAGTAGTGTTTTTTACACTTGAGTGCATCAGAAACACAGATCACTGGGCCCTGAGCCTGGAGCTTCTATTAAGTTGGATCTGAAGGGGGTAGGAGGGAATTTGCATTTTTGACAAGTTCCCAGGTGCTGCACCTTCTGCTGCTGGTCCTCTTTGACAACCACTATTTTAGGTGAAAGTGCCCCATCTTGAAGCCTTAAATAAATACAACAAGTTCAAACCAAAGTGGCCACTCCCACCTGAGCAGGAGGAGGGATTTGGGCTCTCCACCTCGTCTCCATTGACGATGGTGACTTGAGACACCAGCTTTTTTCTGTGTTTGGACTGACTCTTGGCTCATTTTCCAACTCAGTCTTGGTCACTGGTGCTGCTGCCAGCAAAGAGAAAATAGGTCTTAATGGTCATAAATAGTGTGTGAAGCTGGCAAGGTAGCAGGTTCCTAGGTGAGACTCACTCTTCCCATGACTCTTGCCTTTTCTCCATGCCCCCTCCATGTGTATTTCTTTTCCATGTGTGTTTTAAGAGGGCATGAAGCCCTACCTCCACAAAGGCCTACATGCTATCCATTTCAGTTGGAACACTTTTCATGGTTGCCTCAGGCACCTGAACTCTCCCAAAGTACCCATATTCTGGGCTAAGTGTCAGAAGGTCTTTAATGGAGGGCAGGTGCCCACAATGGAGAAGACACGGAATGGACACCTTTGCTGGTGCAGAAGCATGAGGACAGCTTCAGTGGTTGGTTGGTTCCCCGGGCACAGCCACAAAGCTGACTGGCTCCTTCCTCTCTGCCCTCTGTCTGCACAAGGGACTAAATAAATGGCCTTTACCTTGAGCCTCCTGCCAAATGTCTGCCTTGTTTCCTGCGGTCAGCCAGGATGATCGTATCTGCACAGGAAGAAGGAGGCTCATTCTCAGAGGCCAAGATGTAGGAACTCATGAATGCATGAGGCTGCTGAGGCAGGGCTTTCTCTGGATGTAGCCTGAAGTATTTGATATTTTCTTTGGTAAATGCTGTAATAAAATGGCACTCACTTCCTATGCGACCCAGGGTTTGGAAACATTCAAATAATAATGCTCTACTGAAGCTCACGGAGCTATGCCTGAATCATGACCTGATATTCAGAAGAGGCTCAGTATGTGTTGAATGAATAAATTAACGCGGTTATTCAAAGAGAATCTGTCCATTCCAGAACACCCAATGGGATTCTGGCTACTCTCATCTGAACAGAGTTCTTTTTTTCCATCTTCTTTAATCCTTTCCTTTTATAAGTCCTCAGGTGGGGTACAAAACAAGCCCTCTTTTGTTGTCCCTCAGTGATACCTGGGAACAATGGAGCAGTCAATCAGTAACATACAAATGATAATCCTTGTCAGGGCTCCCTCAACTCAGCCAACCTGGCCCTTCCTTCCACTGGCTGTATCCCAAGAGGGGCTTCCAACCACCTTCTGAGGGCCCCTCAACTAGATGCAGACACCCAGAACTGCCCTCTCCTGCTGGAGATTGGGACCTCCAGGAACCTGCAGGGGCAGCGCATCTTCTGACTATGGTGAAGATGTCCCTTCCCCTGTGGATTCCTTGGCAAGCAGTGGCCCTAGTTCCCAGAACGCGGGAGATTTAGAGCCTTCAAGGAGGACTAGAGACCAGAGAAGGACCAGGGGTTGGGTCATGGATTTAGAAAAAACAAACTTACCTTGCTGAGCATTTGGGAAGAACCACTCACAGTGGTGATTTTTATGTGTGGCTCACCTGTAGCTCAGGCTCTCAGTGCTGGATCTGAGGGGACACCACACACGTTTGGGCACAGCCCCTTCCCTTAGGGAAGTCAATCTCCCTGGGCAGAGAAAACCACTTTCCTTAATTTGGTTATATAATGTGACAATGTGGTCTAGGTTAAAGAAATCACTCTATAGCTCACTGAGCTATAATAAATGATTATTTTTGAGTTTGGTGTCACAGTTTTCTATTTTACATTGAAAGAAGTTCTTAACCATTTGCAAAAAAAAAAAAAAAAAAGCTAAAATCTATGTACTAGAAGCATGTCAAGTACCTCCATGAGATATGCTCCTTTCTTTATGTTACCCCCAGACTCCCCTGTATTGTTCTAGCAAAGAGATGACCACTGTGCCCCAGCCCAGCCCAGGCAGGCAAGGGCCAGTTCATACTGTAGGGGGGCAGTTTGTTAGTGCTGCTTAACTGGGCCGTGGTGGTCAAGTCACAGCCCAGGTCTCTGGGCCAGATGCCAAAGTGATTTCTTGGAGCAGAGCTCCTTAGAACAGAGTGAGCTGGAAGTCTGCTCAGCAAGTCTGCTGAGACTGGGTCTGCTGCCACACTCCCACCTACCCACAGATAAGATGATGCAACTCCTCTTTTCTCACTAGTTCTGCAGCATCTGTTCCAGCTCATGCATTTCCTGATGTTTCTAGCAAGAAATATGAGGTTCCAGCAGGTTTATGAGTCAAGTGCTAGTGATCTCAGTCAAGGCTGTATCCAGGCTGCCAATCCCCTCAAAGCTGGGCAGTGTGCAAGAGTCTAATGCACGACCACCTTCCCGAGTCAGCTTAGGTGTCTCTGCAGGGAAGTAAAGCAGAGCAGGCCACAGATACTGCATTTCAGACTACATTGATCCCAAAGAATTTTACAAGTGGCCATATAACCAAATCAGACTAAAATGAGACACCTGCAGGATAAATGGACAAAATTAATTTCAGTTTTGAAATAATGAACATTTTGTGATACTGATTTTGCTTATATTTTTCCAACTCACAAATAGTATTAACAGGGCTTGAAAGTACACTAAAAATAAGAAATCTGATTTAATTTACACATGAGTACAATGATGTCATTAACCTGGACACTGTCACCAAAATATGGGTCTCAGTTTGTATAGAAATCTCACTCACACAGTGTTCTTAGGGTCATCCTCACCTCAATGCAATGTCAACTTTGGTATTCTTGCTATGCCATCTTCATCAGACTTGCCCTCTTTCTTTCTAAAAATGCATTCAAGAGGGTGTTAGTCCATTCTGCTATCACAGTATAAGTTAGCCTGGTGGTTTAGGAAAAAACAAAAATTTAAAATGCTACTGTTCTGGAGGCTAGAAGTCCAAGATTGAGGCACCAGCAGATTTGATGTCTTCCTGGTTCAGAGACAATGTCTTCTGACCGTGTCCGAACAAATGGAAGTCAGCAAGAGTACTCTCTGGGACCCCTATACAAGGGCACTAATCCCATGCAGGAGGGTGCCAAGCTTATGGCTTAATCTCCCAAACACCACCTCCAAATGCCATCACGTTATGGGGATAGGTTTCAAATGTGTGAATTTGGGGTTGGGATGGGACACAATTATCCATTTCTTAGCAATAGGCAAAGAAGAAAAATACAAGGGACAATAAAGGTATAAGCCCAGAGGAATATGCGGCATAAACGGATGCACTAATGTACTAATGAAGTGACCTCTGGAAGCAGAGGTTCTGGGTGTCAGTAGGACTGAGAATGCAATAACTTTCTAGAATCCAAGAGAGTGCCTTTATAACAGGAGAGGTCCCAGCCTGCATTGATGGGTAGATTATTGACAAACCTTAGGTTTTTTTTTTTAAGATTTATTTATTTATGCATACAAGCACAGGGGGTACAGGCCAGAGGTGTGGGGGGGTGAGAGGATTCACCACAGAGAGCCGGGAGCAGAACAGGCAGATCAACGGAAGTACACTGCTAAGGGGAGCAGCAGGCACAGCAGGAGAGGTCTGCCATGCCATGTGGGTCCCCTCCCTGGCCGGCAGCAGGGATCGAACTCTTGCTGCAGTGGCTGCGGTTTGCTTCATAGTGCGTTGCTTAACCCACTGCGCCACCAGGGAGGCCCCGACAAACCTTAGTTTTTTATTATTTACAAGTTCCTTTCTGAGCCCCTGATACAGATATGACAGGTTAGTGTTACCAGATAAAATACTACATGTAAATAAAATGTGTGAATGTCCAAATATTGCATGGGATATACTTATACTAAAAACTACTCATTGAGGTTTACTGGTTATTCATGTTGAACTGGGTGCCAGGTAATTTTACTTGCTAAATCTAGCAATCCCACATTAGGTGACTGGGGGCTATTCTGGGTCAAGACTAGGGCATTGGTGACAAGGATCTAGTCAGGTAAGGCCTCGCTGGATGCTCAGGTGCCCGCGCCCTCTGATCAAATGAAACAAGGCCACTCTTGAGAAACCTCCCAGAAAATGGGTCGATTTAACCCATTCCACAAGTGTGCTGGCATTTCCAAAACATTTCAGTGTGGGATGAAAATAGACAACCATCACATTTAATCACAAGATTAAAGGCAGCAAACTGAATCTAAATGCTTTATATCAAATGTGTTGTTTCTTTAAGGTCAGATGTCAAAATTTGAATGAGAACAGGACTTGAAAGAGATAAACACCCTATTAACTTTGCCTGTGAATTAGAAAAGACTATCATTATTTTATTTGAAGTGAGGAGCAGACCTATTCCAGCCTAAGCAATGTCAAGGACCCACCAGACACACACTTATCGCACGCTTGCACCACAGTTAGGGGCTCTTGAGGGTGATGGGTAAGGGAAGCAGGAGAGCTGCCCCAATCATGGGAGCCAGCGAGAGGGCAGTCAGCTTACAGGTCACAGTGTACTGCTGCGTGAGTGTGTGGGGTGGAAGGGAACATTGTGCTGGGGACCTGTGGAGAATGCAGATGACTGTCCAATAGAGCCCTAGTCCTGGAATGGCCAAGTGCATAGGTAAGAGCTGGGTGTTTGTAATCCAGAGAGGAAGTTGGGGCTGCTCATGGCCTGTTCTAAAGGAGAGGCTGTCCTGGTAATGAGTGGGGCAACAGTGGCCTACTCCATGCCATATAAAGGGTCAGAGACCAGCATTTAAGACCCAGGGGGAAGTCTTGGGGGAACGCAAGGGCCTGTCAAGTGAGGTGGCCTGAGTAGGAGTGGGGTCCACCTGATGGGATGGAGTTTCTGTGAAAGTGGTCGGGCCTGCCTCGAAGGCAAGTGGACACTGAGAGCAGTACATGGGAGGGCTAAGGATGTTACCCATGTGGTCCCAGTGTGGTGTAGAATGTTGGGATGTGAGGTGAGAGTTCAGCTCCTGCCTTTATCTGCCATTGACCTTCAATCAAATACACTCCATCAATCTCTGGCCTCACAGCTTGCTCTGGTCTTAGTTCCACTCTGGTCCCAATTCCAGCATCAATCCTTGATACTTTGGACAAGCCATACCCTTCTTGGGAGCTTTTTCTCAGCAGCACAAATGAGGAAAGCCAGAGTTTGGTGTGTTCTGGGAAGTCACAGACTCTCTTAGGCAGGCCCGCCAGGCTGACTGATCCCTGACATTGGTGTGGGCCCGGTGTCCATTCCCAAGCCTGGCCCTGGGCCTTCAGAAGGTAGCTGAAATGGCACAGAGTCACACATCACTGTCCCACAATTCTTGGTGTTTAAACAAGGGAGATTGAAAGTGAAAATAACCTGGAAGAAAAGTGAAACTGGACTCTCCCCACTCCCTGGGGGAAGGGACAAAGAAGTAACAGCAATTCCAAGTGGCAAAGGTCACTCTATGTTCCTTGTAAAGAAAACCCAGAGAAACCTTTGGGACTTCCTCATTCCTCAGTCATCTTTTGTCAGCAGCTCCTGAATGGTCCTGGTCCCTGGGATGCAGCAGGCTGGTAATTATAGCCCTGTCGACCAGGTGACAGGTGGTGTGCCCCACCCTGACCTGCACTAGAGTCAGCTGAGCAGTTGAAGACAAAGAGCCAATTCCTCACACAACCACCACATATAGAATCACATGTACACACAGTCATCATGGGTACTTATATCTCCGCATACATCCACTCGCAGGCCACACTCACTCCTGAGCATGTTGCCCATACTCACAATCACATAATTGGGATAGTCCCCCAAGACTGCACACACACCCACCTCCCTCCAGCTCGGTGCCCCCATCCACCCATCCTGGCACAAACACACATGCATTGGTGGACATACTCTCTTGCACATACATCCATCCCTGTCGACATGTACACCATTCACACACACACATATATCCAGTCACATGACTTTCAGCTAATGGAAGTCAAGCCCCCGGGATGCTGTCTCCTCTGGAAAAAGCTGGGACTTGGTGCCTCCCTCTACTCCTATCTTAAAATGACCTTTATCTCCTGTCCCTCAGCCAACCAAATAATTGCATTTTGTTCTGACTCAAGGGCTTTTGAGACCCAAACACTTCAATGACTAAACCATCATCACTAGCTGCTGCTCACACATGTGTAACGCAGCACACTAGAGGAACTGGCACCTTGGCCAGCAAACAAGCCAATACCTTTTTTTAAAGTTTGGGGTTCCATTTTTAATTCTCCATATGTGTACATGGACGTTCCACTTATACTCTACCATACCACCTGTGCCAATACCCCATTTCTTCTTCCCTTCCCCCACTGGCCAGTAACCATTACTCTTTCCCTGAGCCTAACTTTATTCCTGCTGTATTTGCCCATGTATGTTTTATGGTCATTTATAAAATTCCATAGGTTAGTGAAACCATCTATCTTTCTGACTTATTTCACTTAAAATAGTCATCCCAAAGTCCATCCTTTTCATCCCAAAGGGCACTATTTCATCTTTTTAAACAGCTGTATCGTACTCCATTGAGTATATACTGCACAATTTCTTTATCCCATCATTTGTGGAAAGGCACTTGGATTGAATCTATTACTTGGCTTTTAAGGACAGTGTTGCTAGGCAATGGCAAGGGAAACAAAAGCAAAATTAGAGCAAGTGGGACTACATCAGAAAGCTTTTCTACCTCAAAGTAAACCACCACAAAAACACAAGTTACAGAACGTAAAAAAAGATATGCATATCACACATCTGACAGGGAGCTAATTTTCAAGATATACAAATTTCTTATACATTCCAACAACAACAAAAAAAAACTCAACCAATAAAAAAAATGAGTAAAATTCTAAATAGACACTTTTCTAAAGAAGATATTCAGATGGCCTACAGACATATGAAAAATTGCTCAACATTAATTATAAGGGAAATGCAAATTAAAACCATACTGTTCTTTTAATGCGTGAGAGATGCTCTTCCAAATTGCAAGAAACGCAGCCACAGACACAAATCAGTTGGAGTAATGGCTGTTTACTGGAAAGGAAGAAAGCAAGGATAGGCAGAGATAGATGAGCAGCAGTGCCCTGCCTCCAGGAATTGATTTGGGCTTAATACAAGGCAGACTTCATAATAAAGACTTGTTGAGTGTTGCTCAGGTATGAATCCCAGGGGGCAGCAGATGATCTGCATGCATTATCGTGTGATGCTCACAACGACCTTATGGAACAGGTCCCTGGCATTGTCCATTGGAGGAGGAGGATGTTGAGGAGTCTTATGGTTGGCAAATGCAGGTTGGTGAATGAAGGATTGGGGTGTGAACTGAAGCTGTCAAGGGTCTCATGGAGTCTCAAGGAACCACTCTGCCCAGGTGACCACCACATCTGTGGTTCTGTAACAGGATGGTCCCCAGAAAATGGAAAAGTTCCAGAATCCCCGTTCCACCCTAAATGGGTGGAGCTAAGCAGGGGAAAAAAAATTCTGCAAAGAGGAGGACAGAAAAAAAAGAAAAAGAAAAAGCAGCAAAAAAAACCCTGAGGAGGCATGTGGAGCAGAGGGGCATGTAATAAAACTGCCCTTGCTTCGCTAATCATAATCCCCTCCAGATCCATCTTTGTTCCCATGAATGAGTCCAGTTTTTCATGTCTGATTGCTGAGTAGTATTCCATCGTGTCTATGTACCACAGCTTCCCGATCCACTCATCTGTTTTTGGGCATTTAGGTTGTTTCCAG